>JAWNLR010000484.1:0-114311 GCA_035042205.1 Drosophila infuscata
ACAATATTCAAGAAGTATATTTGCAAAAATATAATATAAGGGCATATTTATTAAATTTGTCTACGTAATTGATAACAAATAGCTATTCTTATTTTTTTTAACTCATTTATCTGTACGTCTTCCATCTGTACGTAAAAGCCGAACCCACACACTTTAAGAGCTAGAGAATTATAATTTGTATAATAAGTTAGCACATTAACTTTTTTTGATTTAATGATAAATAACTGTCTGTGTTTCCCGAACATTGCCATAAAATAAGCCATGCAAGGAAAAGAAAAGAAACGCAGAATTTATTGAGCCCACTTCTTTCAGCGCTTACTTCATAAAAGCTAGTTAAGCATTTCAGCTACCTCTTAAACAACAGAATAAATTGTTCTTGTTTAAAAAATATTAATATATCTCAGACAGATTCATAAATCTCTCCATCGTCTCTACTTGTCTTTTTACACTTTTAGCCTAAATTTGATCGTTTTAACGATTATTATCTGGCTTGCGTTATTTATGTTACATATTTAAATTAACTTTTTTTTTGGTTTGTTTACAGTTTCATAATTAAATGTTAATTATTGATAATAATGACAATACAATCCACAAACCATGGAAATTTCTTATAGGCGAACCAACAGAAAACTTTTTGTTAAACTTGCCCCAAAAGTAACTGCGTTGAAAGAGGCTTTCTCAACAATCTTCTTTAAAAATTCACTGCCGACTAAATCCACATCATCCTGTTTGAAATTTATGATTTTCATTTTAATGCAACCAATTGAGCAATTTGGTGTTTTAAAAGAATCTCTTTTCTTTAACTGCCTGAGGAGGCTGATGTCAATTAATTGTTAATTTTTATGCCCCGAAAATGCAAACAAGCAACTTTCTGCTTGATATTTATCTTTTTTGTTGTTTTGGTCCGCATAGTAATAATAACTTTTTTGGCCAGGCTTAGTCTTGTTCAGCACTTTATCCATAGGCTAAGTTGACGAGATTGAAAGATATCAAGTTAAGTGCTTAAATGTAGCTTTATAACATAAAGGCTGGTGCTTTGGCATTGGAGGCCGTGCTCCAAGTTTTAAAATGTCATAAAATTTTCAACAAGTACTTTAACTTGTTAGCGGTAGGAGTGAGACTGGCTAAGTGAAGTTGCATTGGGTTTGAAAATTTTGAAAACTGCGCTGTCTACGATAAGCTTCAAGCACTTAAAATGCTGTATTTCCATTTTTAGCTACAAAACAATTTTATTAGCTTTAGAAAATTACAACAAAGTCACAAGTCGATGGCAGCTGCAACAAGAGTTATGATGACTTTTTAATTAAGCAACCAAAAGACAAAAAACAGCCCAACAACAACAACAAAAAACACAAGATAGAACGTTGCAGTCGGACGTAACCGACAGCGAAATACTATTATACCTTAATTTGTGTACAGTTAAGAAATACTTGAATTGCGGGGGATATGGGCGTTTATCGGTTTTGGGGGCGGGAGTGGGCGTGGCCCAAAAAATTTTGGAGTTCGATCTTAGTAATATACCTTCTAAGTTTGGTAACTGTAGCTCTTAAATTGCGGGAGATACAGGCATTTATCGTTTTTTGTGGGCGGGAGTGGGCGTGGTCCAAAATTTTTTTTCCACATTTATGAAGGGTGTTACTAGCAATATACCTTTAAAATTTGGTGACTTAAGTTTTCAAATTGCGTGAGATATAAGGGTTTATCGATTTACACCAACAGGTGTATCGGTTCAGGTAGGTGGAATGGGCGTGGCCATCCAATTTTTTTATCGATCTTTGGGGGAGTTACCAGTAACATACCTGCAAATTTTGCGACTCTAGCTTGCAAATTACGGCAGATATGGGCGTTTTAAGTTCCTGGGGGCGGCGGTTGTGGGCGTGGACCAAAAATTGGTATGCCAATCTTTGGAGGAGGTTACCAGAAAATTACCTTCCAAGTTTGGTCACTCTATCTTTAAAATGTTCGGAGATATACGGAGTTATCGATTTACAATCGGAATTGTCAATTATAGGCGCAGGTGTGGGCGTGGCACCATAAATTTGTTATCGGTTCTTAAAGGCGACTACCAGTAATATACCTACAAAATTTGACGTGCTCTACTCAAAAACTGCGGAAGGTATAGCCATTTGAAAATTTTAGGGGCGGGGGTGATGGGGGCGTCGGAGGTGGGCGTGACCCATGCCGATCTTTCAAGGACCTTGCCAACAACCTACCAACCAAAATTGGTGACTATATTCATTAAATTGTAAGAGATATGGGGATTTATCGATTTGCTAAAATCGAATTTATCGATTTTCTAGGTCCCTAGTGGACGTAAGTCCAAACCCAAGACACTTTAACTTTTGAGGGTACTTTCCAGTATACGTTCCAAGTTTCAAGTCTCTATCTCTAAGGGTGTCGGAGGAACGCGCGTTCATACTGACGGACAGACGGACAGACTGCATGACGGACATTGCACAAAACCAATATACTATGATACCATTTTGGTATAATAGTATAACTAGAATAACCAAATTCCGCGCCAAGTGAAAAGCAAAAATATGCAGCCTTCTTCTATTATTCCTTCCTTCACAGATGATAATGACGACGACGACGACGGTGATGATGACGATGATGATGGTGATGATGATAACAATATCGTCCAGGCCCAGACAGTTGCTATTTGCTGTTTTGCTAGTGCCACATGATGCGCAAATTCACAAAATGCCAAAATGAGAGCTAACCAAGGCCAAGAGCAGAGACAACACCCAGTCGACCGAGCGTTCATAAGACAAACAATTGAGCAACTGTAGATGCATATTCCATGACAGATATAGCTACACAGTTTCAAATAGAGACCCAGCCAGTGATACAGCCTGGGCAACAAACACCAAAAGATAATGCTCCCTGCCTCCATTGTCCTGTACAGCTGCAAAATCCCAGATATTTTTGTTAGCATTCAGTTGGCATCGACCAGCTCAAACAACAATAATGCTGTAAATGTGTATAGAAACGTCAACGCAGTCGCGAGTTAAACAATAAAAGCTAAAGCCACCACGCTACCAGCATCATTGGAATCCCTTCTGTAATCGTTTTTTTTTTTTTTTGCCGACATTGTGTAGTCTGTTAATGTGGTTCAAAGTCTCCCGCTGTCACTTATTAATTTTAGCTGAATTTTCAGTTGTCTAAGCCATGACAAAAAGTGGTCAACAGACACCCGGCAAATGTCAACTGCTGCAGCTCGTTTTAATTTCAAAGGTTGAATCTGCTGACAATTTTTGTGTCCTGCAACGGAAATAAGGCATCTAGTTATGCTTTCTGCTACATATAAATAATATATTGTTTTCAAACATTTTGTGAATGACTTTGGCTTTGTTTAATAACTTATTAAATACTTATGCATATCTTTTCTTTTTTTTTTTAGATACCATTACAAATAACAAATTTGTTACAGGGTATTCTAAAGTCTATATATCTTTATATTCATTTTTTTGTTTATTTGGCTGTTTATGCTTACATTTTGTTGAGCTAAATTCGCTTCAGGATTTATTATCACGTTGCTATTCATAATTTTCAGTCTTGTAATCTAACGAGCCTAAGCCAAATACAACGGCAATTTATTTTGGTTTCATTTTCTGTTTACATACGGAAGCTACTTAACATTGGGTTGGATTATAGTTGGCACTATACTATAATGTACCACTGAAGATGTTCCAAATGAACCGCTTAAATTATAAATTGTATTATTAGGGCCTACATTGGATTCTGTTTGCCACGTGTCTTCATTTATAATAATGAATATTCATCTCACGCGAATTACTGTTGTTCACAGTTGATAATAGCTCACCGGTCGTATACGCAATTTTAATTAAAATTCAAAAGCATTCTAATGCCTTTGTAAATGCATTTATATTATGTGCTGTTTAACGTGCGGAAAATTATATTTGAAATTTGTCAACAAGCCGTGCAAAATACAAAAACCCTAAAACTGGACCAAGGATAAAAGAACCTGCGTTGCATGATAATAAACTGTGCACAATTTTGCATATCAAAAGCAAAAGCAGCAATTAAAATAAGCGTTGATACGAACACAAGTGGAAATGACACACTGGGTAGAGGTATATGCACAACAATGTTTGATAGATGATTACCATATAAGAATAATTGTATGCATGTTGTATAACAGTAAAACAGAAAGTTGTGTTCGCAAATCTACTTCAACACAATTTCCTTCCATTTTGCTCATGTTTAACCTGCATTATGTAAAACACAAATGCGACACACTCTGTTAATTTTAATGGAATAAAATCCAAACTTTTTAAGGGGCTGTCTATTAAGTTTGGAAGGTTTAAGACACACACACATATGAATTAACAAAGATCATATCCAAAGCAAAATCTGAGCTTGTGCTGTTGAAATTAGCATTTAATTAAACATTTCGGAACATTACGCCTTAAAGTGAAAACTTATTTGTTAGTGAAGAGATTTTCATTAACTTTAAGTTTTCTCCTCGTAGTTTCGGCTTATGTATGCCGCACACTTCCTCACATGAAATAATTATAATTTGATGGGTGCTTTGATTTTGCGCCTTTTTTCCCAATTTTCCATTGCGTTTCCTGTAAGCACGAAATAGAGCTGTGCCCAATTGTTTCTGCTGATTTTTTTTAAAGGTTTTTGTTGTTGTGCGTCATGAAAATCTGTCCACACCAATTTCACCAGCCGCCACGGAATATTATCTCCCACAGCAACAGTATAATGAAGAGAGTATTGACTGTGTTTAATTCTCGATATTTTCTGTTTAACAAAGTTAATCAAGTGACTCAACTATTGGCAATGACTTTTTAGACATTTAAACTTCATGTACAACTTATTGAAATAGAGAAATCAGCATTAGTCCTCCCCCCCCCACCCATTAGTGTGTGGACACAAATAAGGTGTACTGCAAAACTTGTCACTGGGTGTTGACCACATTAATTAAGTGTCTTTTAGGTAACTTGATATATTGTTAACTCCCAAAAGTATTTCAATAACCACATAGGCAAATGTTTCTGTGCACTCTAAGCACAACTTTCCCAGCATGGCAGAGCTGAGCTGAGCAGTTTGCAAAGTCCACACGAACTTTTTGATATGCTGCTGACACTGGTGGTGCACAATATTTGAAAACTAATTTTGCTGGTAATTAATGCAAGTTGAATTTGCTTTGAATTCTCATTTCACTTTACTTATTTTTTGCGCCTTTTCCTCATGTGCACTTTGCCTACTTTAGTATTCATGTATTTTCTTTGTTTCGAGGGTGTGGGTGAATTTGTGCGTGCGTGTGCCTGTTTTTTAATGTAATTGAGTAGGTAACACATTAAAATTACATTTTCTTTCAAATCCAATTAAATTTTTAATTACTGTACGTCGCATATGTGCATTAGGAAGTATATAAAATACAATAGCAACAGCTGCCTTTACACATCCAACCCAAACACACCACATGTTACTAGGCAAAATGTGTTAATCTCACAAGGATTTAGACCATGGTAGAATTTCAATATAGTTTCTGCTGACAGCGTTTTGTGTGTGAGTTGACCTGCGCAACATTAAATTTCAGAAAATTCCAACTTGTTGACAACTAAGCACTTGACCTGGCCAGACTGTGGCCATAAGTGTGTTCTCGCTGCTCCACACCACACCCAAGTAATTTAGCGGGTTATTCATTAAAAACTGCTTAGTTGGCATACTACAAAAAAATGAGGCAATTAAGAGGGGGCACCGCCTTCTCTTGCGACTTGTTGACATAAAAATTACACGCATGAAAATCCACATGGAAAATGAGTTAAATAAACAACATAAGCGATATGAATATGTATATGTGACTGTGTTAAGGGGGCTTACAAATTAAATTTGTGACTTAAGGCATTGCTTTTACGCACACATGAATATACATATATTTTAGCTTAACAAAAGATTGAAAGATGCTTGTTTGAAATATGCCATACTTTCTATTAAGTAATAATTCAAGGGAATATTTTGTTTCACTGTGCGTTCTGTTTGCCTATTTTCTTCTGTTTGTTTTCACGCACAGCCAATTTATAAGCACATAATTTCCTCTTGCTCGAGGCGGTTGTGGAAAATAGAATAAACATTTTGCAAATAAAACTATTTATTTAATGAGTTAATATGCGAAAAAAACGTATCAACATTTTAACTCAATTATAAGAGTAATTCGAGCATCACTAATGAGAGACTTTCAAGCACAATTCATAGATGTAAGCACTTAAACATTGCCTATAATATTTGCCTATAATTGAACTGTTAGCAAAGCCTATTAACTCGCTATTCATATACCAATGGATATCGTACAGCTGTAGATTTATATTGACACGGTGAAAAAGATATAGGAAACGCCATATTAAGCCTTCTGAAAAAACCCGACATTTTCTGCTTTTATCATTTACATGCATATCCTCAATATGCTCGTAAATAGGAAAAATGCATGAAACACTTTGGTTTGGTTGTGTTGTCGCTAAGCTCTTAAGCGACTTTTTATTTGTATATTGTATTTTATTTTTGATATTGCTGACATAAAAAAAAACACATACAAGTCTAACCATGCAATCGTTAAATACATAAATTCACGGTATTTTGCAAATATTTTAAGCTGATTTCCGCATGGAAATGAATCAATTCACAGCAAGATAAGCGCATTCGTGTGTTTTTTTAAAAGTTATCAACCGAACATAGCTATCATATTAATAAATGTTGCAATATTATTTGTGGGACTTATGCGTTGGCCACAAAATGGTTCTCAATTGATTGGTTGCGCTTTTCAAGGAGTTAAAAATGGATTTATATATACTAGACAAACTACAAAAAAAAAAGAAATTAAATTTTAATAATTTTAAAATGTTACTGTTACATATCAGGGAAAATCCTATTGCATAAAAAATGAATCTCTTAACCTAGATATAAATAAATTGCGACAATTAATGCATACGTAAATCAATTTAATGCGATTATAAAAATACAGCAAAACTGTAATAAAAACAGTTAACCGCTATAGGACAACAGTATGTGACTAGGTACATATATACCCTGTAATTTGTCTTCGGCTTGCATTTCATCGAACTTATTTAGTTTTTAGGATATTTGATAATGTCAGCAGGCAGTCAACTGGATATCTATGTGTTGCGTCATATTGAACATTGTACATATGTAAAATACCCATTTTAATGCACACATGATATGATGAAAAATGATGCACCTAATTTATAAATCCAAGCGGGATACCACTGCCAGTTGTCAGGTCATAGAGCACAACAAATAAAAACAATAATTGTGTCACATTTGCATATTACCTTTAAAAATAAAGGCAGATAAATGTAAAACGAGAATGCTAAAAAATATTATATGCTATGCATATGCCCAAGTTTTTTGATAGTTAGATGAAAAAGTGTTTCCTACAATTCGCGATAACTGGTGGCAGGCAAAAATTGTAGAATAAAAACCAAATATAAATCATGGCATATTTTTGGGAGCAGTCAAGTGTATCGTGTGGCACTTGTATTTGACTTTTGGGCAAAATATATTTGCTGGTAAAAAAATATATACATATATATATTTACGTATATTTATTCTATGTATATATTTGTGTCAGCCTTACATTGATTGACGCTCTTTTTGATTTGATGATTGTGTCAATTTGGAATGGCGTAAAAATATTTTTGTTCGATTTTATTGATTGTCATGTGCAGACGTATTTATACTGTGGTCAAGAGAACTTTTTTTTTGGGACAAAACTCATCAAAACAATCAATGGATATTTATTGATTGATTGTAAGATTTGTGTGACACATGAGCAGAACAAAGTTGAAACAGTGTAACAACTAAATTAAACAAGATAGAACGTTGCAGTCGGACGTAACCGACAGCGAAATACTGTTATACCTTAATTTGTAAACAGTTAAGAAATATTTGAATTGCGGGGGATATAGGCGGGAGTGGGCGTGGTCCAAAATTTTTTTTTACACTTTTATGAAGGGTGTTAGTAGCAATATACTTTTAAAATTGGGTGACTTAACTTTTCAAATTGCGTGAGATATATGGGTTTCTCGATTTACACCAATATGTGTATCGGCTTAGGTAGGGGGAGTTACCAGTAACATACCTGCAAAGTTTTGCGACTCTAGCTTGCAAATTACGGCTGAACGAAATTCCTGGGGGCGGCGGATGTGGGCGAGGTCCAAAAATTGGTACGCCAATCTTTGGAGGAGGTTACCAGCAAATTACCTTCCAAGTTTGGTTACTCTATCTTTAAAATGTTTGGAGATATACGGAGTTATTGATTTACAATCGGAATTGTCGATTATAGGCGCAGGTGTGCGCGTGGCTCCACAAATTTGTTATCGGTTCTTAAAGGCGACTACCAGTAATATACCTACCAAATTTGACGTTCCCTACTCAAAAACTGCGGAAGATATAGCCATTTGAACATTTTAGGGGCGGGGGTGATGGGGGCGTCGGAGGTGGGCGTGGCACATGCCAATCTTTCAAGGACCTCGCCAACAACCTACCAACCAAAATTGGTGACTGTATCCATTAAATTGTAAGAGATATGTGAATTTATCAATTTGCTAAAATCGATTTTCGCGATTTTCTAGCTCCCTAGTGGAAGTAGGTCCAAACCCAAAACACTTTAACTTTTGAGGGTACTTTCCAGTACACGTTCCAAGTTTCAAGTCTCCATCTCTAAGGGTGTCGGAGGAACGCGCGTTCATACGGACGGACAGACGGACGGACGGACAGACGGACAGACAGCATGACGGACATTGCACAAAACCAATATACTATTATACCTTTTTGGTATAATAGTATAAAAAGTTATAGAATTTTTATGAAGTTTAAATCAGAATTGTTAGCAGCATAAACTGTATTGGTATCAAATTACAAATATAATCAAAAGTTTATTAGGCTCATAAATGGGATATTAAATTATTTATACGTAAGTTATATAACTCCATTATTTGTATGCGGAAACAATTTGCACTAATTGATTTTCCGCGCATTGATTAAAATGACTTTTAATTTTGATAACTAGCTTGAATGGAAACATTTGCATCAATAAACATCAATCAATTATCGGTAGAAGCATTACTTGAAATTGCATTTGTTTTGCAACTTAAAGCTTTTTGTTACGCAACGGACTTCATTTTTAAATAAAATAAAATCAATGAGTTCGATTTCAAATAATATTTCCAGTAAACATAAGATGTCACTTCCTCTTCTGTTCGTTAAAAACGCATTTCCAAAATCCTGATAGTTGTGTCGATCTGTAAATGGAGTTATCAGTAATATAGTGACTCTAGGTGAATCTTGGTGACTCTCGCTCAGAAACTGTGAACAAATAAGGCAGCGGGATTGGCGTAACCCGTTAATTTATATGTGCTTGGAGGATGTCATCCGCAACCTATGTTTCAGGTCTGTTGACTTTAGTTTTAAAATCTGAAAAATATGTAGATACCGATTTATGATTATTCATTTTTTCGATTTACCAATAAGCATTTGCAGTTTTCAATAACCAATAAGAATGTGCAGTTTTAAGCCTCTAGTTTTAAGGATGTTGAATAAAGTTGCGTTTATACAGAGCGACGGACGGGTTTTATAAAAGAAAAGTGTACTCGCATATTTTTGGTATCTTGCACGCTGCACTTGCAAAGAAATGAGCCAAATTGGGATGCGCATTGGCGTGTGGAACGCCAATGGTCTTGCAAATAATGCCAACGAGTTGGAGTTATTTATTCATCGCCATCATATAGATGTAATGTTGGTCTGCGAGACTCATTACTGCTCCAGATCACACTACAGGCTACCAGGCTACGACATCCACCTAGCCAATCACCCTTCTGATCGCATGCGTGGCGGAGCAGCAGTGATCATAAAATCTTCACTACAACATTGTGTGCTGCCATCATTAAGTTGGCTCCGCGCACAATGCGCTGTCGTTAAAGTCTCTAGTGATCAAGGCGAAGTAGTCCTAGCGGCTGTCTATTGTCCACCACGTTTTGTGTGGGAAATAGAAGACTATAAATGTCTCTTCGAAGAGCTTGGCCCCAAGTTCCTGATTGCTGGAGACTGGAATGCTCAACACCATCTCTGGGGTGCTGCGTTGGATAATCGCCGTGGGATTGCGCTTGCGGATTGCGTGAGAGACTCCAACCTCCAAGTACTTGCCACAGGAGGTGCGACGCACTACTCGTACGGCAATCATAGGCCGACAGCAATCGACTTTGCTGTGTACGCTGGGATCCGGTCTGACTGTCTTGGTATATCCGAGCGAAATGAGCTTAGCTCCGATCACATCCCTTTGATCGTTGAGTGGAGAGTGGCTGCAACTCTATATGCTCCCAAGACACGTCTTCTGCCGCGCAAGGCAAACATCACCCGATTCCGGCAGAGGTTGGAGCAGCTTGTGAACTTGAACATGGAGCTGAGTTCACCGGCTGATATTGACGATGCAGCGGAGTTATTCCTGAGTAATATTAACGTAGCAGCGGAATATTCCATGCTTGGCCAACCACCTTGTTCGCCTCCCAGTCCAGCGCAGCCTCTTTTAAAACCTGAGATTCTGGATCTGGTAAGGCACAAGAGAGCACTGCGTCGCCAATATATGCGCTCACGTAACCCGTTGGATCTAAGGGATTTTAGGCGGGCTGCGAACGAGCTGCGAAAGGTGCTGTCTGACACTAAGAGCAAATATTTCCAGGATATGCTCCGCAATGCCGATCCCAATAAGAATCATGGATTCAATTTGTGGAAGGCAACGCGTTGTGTCAAGCGGCAGCCACTTAGGCGGATCCCTATTATGCGACCGGACAACACTTGGTGTCGATCGGATGCAGAGATTGCATCGGCGTTTGCGGATGAGCTGCAAGATCGTTTCACGCCATTTGCACTTGCATCGCCCAGCCAGGTACAGGATACTGAGGCATTTTTAAATGCAGATCTCGACCCTGTACAACCGATCACACCTATCGCCCCTAATGAAGTACGCTTGCAGATTCGCAGGCTCAAGTCCACTAAGGCCCCTGGCTATGATGGCGTCGACGGCAGAGTTGCTAAGGCCCTCCCAGAGAAGGGAGTGTTGTTCTTGGTGCTGCTTTTTAACTCCATGGTTCGTATCCACCACTTCCCCACCCCGTGGAAGTGTGCTGTGATTACGATGATTCCGAAACCTGGCAAGCCGGATAATCTTGTCTCGTCATATCGACCGATAAGCTTGCTGTCCACTTTCTCCAAGATATTTGAAAAAATATTTCTTGGAAGATTGTCGGCAGTAAGTGGCTTCCAGAGGGCCATTCCTGATCATCAATTTGGCTTCAGGCATCACCATGGTACACCAGAACAAGTTCATCGAGTAGTACAACATGTTCTCGAGGCCTTGGAAAATAAGCAGTACAGCTCTGCCGTCTTTCTGGATATTCAGCAAGCGTTTGATCGCGTATGGCATGATGGCCTGCTTTTTAAGCTTAAGTCCCTGCTACCATCGGCGCAGTATCTACTACTCAGGTCTTACCTGCTTGGCCGTTCTTTTATTGTAGAAGTAAGGGGCGTGCGATCAAACATCCGCCGCATCGGTGCGGGTGTACCGCAGGGTAGTGTCCTTGGACCTGCCTTGTACACATTGTACACCGCGGACTTGCCGATTCCAGTAGCCAGAAACACGCTGCTTGCCACATACGCAGATGACACAGTGTTCCTTGCTAACTCCACCTCTGCTTCGAGAGCAGCTGCGGTTACGCAAGGATTTCTGGATGGCTTTAGTACTTGGGCCAACCGATGGAACATCTGCGTCAATGGGAGCAAATCACAGCACTGCACGTTTGCGCTCAGGAATGGTAACTGTCCAAATATACGACTCAACAACATGGTCATACCTCAGGAGAACCATGTTCGCTACCTGGGTATGTATCTGGACAGGAAACTTACCTGGCGCAAACACATCCAGATCACTGCAGCAGCGTGTAGATCCAAAAGATCAAAACTCAACTGGTTGCTAAGGCCATCAAGCAAACTCAGTTTGAGCAACAAGCTGCTGGTGTACAGGAGCATTATCGAGCCCACATGGACATATGGGATTCCATTTTGGGGCACAGCTGCAAAATCTTGGATATACCAAATTCAAGTCTTGCAGAACAAGGTGCTCAGGGACATCTCTGGTGCCCCTCCATATGTTAGCAACAGGACGCTGCACAACGACTTCGGACTACCGACAGTCAAAACGCAGATAAACCGACATACGAGTCGGTATAACGACCGGTTGCATAACCACGTTAACCCGTTGGCCATCACACTTGGGAACAACACCACTCGCAGGAGGCTGAAGCGCCTTCACACCAGCGACCTCTGGACTGTTGGCCGTTAAATAAATTTTATATTCAATGTTATGTAATATTAGTTAAAACCATTTATATGTGTAAGGATATAAAAAGATCAGAGCCAGCAAACCAGAAATCAACTGAAATTCACATTGGCCAGCTGAGCTTTTTGACTACAATTGGCATAGGAAAATTGCAGTTTCATCGCAGTCAAATAGTTTGCCCTTTGGCAAACCAAACCGGAAGCAAAAGCTGGTCAGACAGCTGGGCAGTAACTGGATCTGGAACTGGAACTGGAGAGTGGGAGTGCTAGTGAGAGTGGGGGTTGGACACGGTCTGTTTTGATAGCAGCTGCAGATACATGACAATGGTCAGAGCGAAATCGACCGCAACACAATCAAAAAACCAAAAGCAAAACGCAAACTCCAATTGCAACTAATTTCTATTTTATGGCCTTGCTCTGCACTTAAATTGACCAAAAAAAAATAAATACTTTTGTTTGCGCTGTTTGCCACATTGACCGCGTAGCTGAGTTCCTGATACGCTTTCAATTTCCTTGCGTGGTCAGCACACAAAAGCCATGGCGAAAAAATAATATGTATATCCAACGGATTTGTTGTGTATATGTGTGTTTCTCATGTTGAACATTTATGTTATTCTGAACATTCTATTGAAGCGCAGCATATTGTCATATTTCAAAGCTAACTTTGTTTACATCAAACATACATTCACATATCAATGTTGCTGCTATTTTGGCACACAACTTGACTCGTCGGTTTATTAAACATTTACAATTCCAAATTGCAATTAATATAACAATTGCATCACTTTTAAATCTATGCTACAAGCATACAAGCATTTTAACGTGTTTCATTTTGAAGAATTAGCAGCGAGCATCCCACAAGAAACGTCAAATACCCTGTAGATGAAAAGAAGAAAACCGTTAAGAATTTGATAGGTGTTGCAAAGAGTTAGTTACTTACATCCATTCACAGTTTGATAAATACCAACTGCCAGCATCAGTTTGTAAATCACAACCGTCATCATTATCACGATAATATATGTGGGGGTTTTATTACATTACCGGTATTAATTGGTTAATATAAAATCATATAACGTCATTAAAATCGTTGGCCTGCTTATCGCAAGAGACACTCAATCGCTGCACCTCGATGTTGGTGGCTTTGATCTTCATCTGTTCATTCTGGAGCGAGGCTTCGCGTTCTACACGGTCCAACATTTCGCGATGACGCTTCTGCTCCTCGGCCAAACGCTCCTCGGCACGCAACTCCGACTCTCTGAACTGCTCCTCCAGCATGTGATATCGCGCCTGTAGCACCGCATATTCAATCTTGGTGCGCGTCGTGCGATCCTCGGCTTCGTTTTGTGTATCTGATAGATCATTATTTGCGAGAACTTCTTTTGGTGTTACTTCAATGCACTTTTTTATAGAACACATATTTGTTTTTTCTTCGACGTCTTTTTTGCAATTTTGTGAAATATGTCCGAATTGCTCACACTTAAAACATTTTTTCCCTTTGTCATTGTCTTCACAATTGTTTGAAAATCAAAAGCTGAGCCAAAGAAAGAAATCAATATATAACACAATTAAAATCGATTTGATTGCCGGCCAGAAAAAACTAAATACCATAACAAAAAAAAACAAGAAAGAACGTTGCAGTCGGAAGTAACCGACAGCGAAATACTATTATACCTTAATTTGTGTACAGTTAAGAAAGACTTGAATTGCGGGGGATATGGGCGTTTATCGGTTTTGGGGGCGGGAGTGGGCATGGCACAAAATTTTTTTCCACATTTATGAAGGGTGTTGCTAGCAATATACCTTTAAAATTTGGTGACTGAAGTTTTCAAATTGCGTGAGATATATGGGTTTATCGATTTAAACCAACAGGTGTATCGGATTAGGTAGGTAGAGTGGGCGTGGCCATCCAATTTTTTTATCGAACTTTGGGGGATCAACCAGTAACATACCTGCAACTAACTTTGCGACTCTAGCTGGCAAATTACGGCAGATATGCGCATTTTAAATTTATAGGGACGAAGTTCCTGGGGGCAGCGGATGTGGGCGTGGTCCAAAAATTGGTATGCCAATCTTTGGAGGAGGTTACCAGCAAATTACCTTCCAAGTTTGGTTACTCTATCTTTAAAATGTTCGGAGATATACGGAGGTATCGATTTACAATCGAAATTGTCGATTATTGGCGCAGGTGTAGGCGTGGCACCACAAATTTGTTATCGGTTCTTAAAGGCGACTACCAGTAATATATCGACCAAATTGGACGTTCCCTACTCAAAAACTGCGGAAGATATAGCCATTTGAAAATTTTAGGGGCGGGGGTGATGGGGGCGTCGGAGGTGGGCGTATCACATGCCGATCTTTCAAGGACCTCTCCAACAACCTACCAACCAAAATTTGTTACTGTATTCATTAAATTGTAAGAGATATGGGGATTTATCGATTTGCTAAAATCGAATCTATCGATTTTCTAGCTCCCTATTGGACGTAGGTCCAAACCCAAGACACTTTAACTTTTGAGGGTACTTTCCAGTACACGTTCCAAGTTTCAAGTCTCTATCTCTAAGGGTGTCGGAGGAACGCGCGTTCATACAGACGGACAGACGGACAGACAGCATGACGGACATGGAACAAAACCAATATACTATTATACCATTTTGGTAGAATAGTATAAAAAAAAACTTATGCACTTGAATATATATTTTGAACTGAGTAATTAACTGCATATGTTATTATTAGCAATTATTGTATTACTAAAATAATAATATCATTTTGACTGACAAATTTTTAATCCGACAAGAACGACACTAAGGCAAAGTACTAACTTTATGAAAAGGCATATTATCTATTAAAACATGTGAGATATTTTCGACATCATTCTGTTCTCTGTAAGGGCTCTAGTGAGGATAACTTATTGTCTCAATCCATCCTAAATGTATAACAAATGTATATATCTTATGAAGATATAAACTTTAGATTCATTAAGTAGGCCAACAAAAAACAAAACAATAAAATTATACACATATTTAATACCAACTGTAGTAACATAAATGATACGAGAAATACTTAAGTACTTTTGTGTGAGAGGGAAAGTTGATGGGAAAATGTTCTATGCTCGTTCCACACGCAATGAAAATTGCAAGTCAGGCAAAACTAACAAGAAAAGCACAACAAGTAAGATGCTGTAATCGAGTTTCCTCGACTACGATATACTCTTAACCCAGTTGTTAAATATATTCTAGTTTTATTTTGGCAAATTTCTCTTTAAGATGATTTGCACTCAAATACTTAATGGCTACAAACACGTGCATATACGTACATGCATACACACATGAAACACGTACACGAAATAGTAATTATCGGGGCTCTGCAGAATACACACAAGTACGAGTATATTGACGCTAGCGTCGATTATCATGCCATCTCTTTCTCACACATGCGCTCGCCTATTTATACGTACACAGAAAATGCTTGCGGCTGCTGATAGAAATGAGATCAATCTGAGAATATATTTTCGACTATAACTTTTGTGTTTCTTATCCGATCTTAATGAAATTTCGGCAATTGATCAATAATATGTATGTTATGTATAAATTAGAAGCCTCTGCCTCTTAAATTGTGGATTTTATTGCTATCGGAAATCGAAATGTATCGACATTTCATAAACTTAGGCAGTTATCGATAAAATAAAGCAAACTTGATCTGCGCCTGGTACACGAGAGCTTATATTCCAAATTTGAAGTCTCTAGTTCTTATAGTCTCTGAGATCCGCGTGTTCATACAGACGGACAGACGGACGGACAGACAGACAGACGGACAGGGCTATATCGACTCGGCTGTTGATCCTGATCAAGAATATATATACTTTATGGGGTCGGAGATGCTTCCTTCTGCCTGTCACATACATTTGCACAAAACCATTATACCCTTTTTACCCATTTTTAATGGGTTCAGGGTATAAAAATAAAAACAACAACAAAAAAGGACACTCATATGTGTAGTTGTGGTATTTTTCAACATGACAACTGTCATCTTGCGTTTGTCATGTGCTCCTGCATTGTGACATTGCTGTGCCGACCTGTTCCAGTCTTATCAAGTTGTCGTTGTTGATTGAATAAACAGGGCCCACACTGTGAGCCTGTGAGCGGATGAGTGTGAGAGTTTTGCTCTTTGTTTGTTTTCGTTTATTTGTGTGTGAGTGCGAGTGTATTCGTGTCAACGTCTATTCCTGGGTCTGTGCCAGTATAGTGAAAACTTTTTTGACATGGCATCAGAGTAGGGACCAGACTGACCATGTCACATTTTATGCGTACCACATAGGCTAGAGTTGAAAAATAATATTTACATGCCAACCAAAATTGCCAGAAAGTCTTTGCCTTGGCCAAGTCATGCAGGCTGAGAGCCCACAACAAATGAAAAATGGCCAAAATTTTTGAAAATTTCAATGGAGTCTGATTATAAATTATTGAGAAGTCAGCGAAGTCATCAGAAACAACAAAGTGTTATTCGTTAAATTCAATTTGAACGTGAAAAACGTTTTAATTTTATATTAAAATTTAGTCCTGAGCTAAAAATGACTGCATATTAAATGTTTGCATAACAATCAAGCTTGAAATCAAATATGTTCGTGTGGAGCTTAATCCAGATTAAATTTGCATTTTCCAAATTGTTCCTTACAAGTTAAAAATTATGTTCACTGTTATATTTTTTCTGTATCTCAATATTCCTGCTAATTTGAATTAAAGATCAAAGTTTTCGGTGACTTTTCTTTTATGGTTGAGTTTATGGGTTTATGCTTTCCATATTATTTATTTCGATGCCGTACATACTTCGTTACCCTTGTTGAACACACAGCTAAAACAAGGAATGCCCAAACCAAATTCGTGTCCAGTCTCCTTCCAGCTGCCATTTCCTGGCTACCTTGTATGACAAATGTATTAAAAGCAAAAATAGCAGACGGCCATTTTGTTGCAATACTTGTGTTCCGAGTTCAAAGGTCAGACGGTCAAAATAGTCGCATATGTTGGTCGCAACAGTGTCCAGTGTTGCTCGTACAGCTCTGCTCATCCTCTGGTTTAAATTGAAGGCATTCTGCGTGCTTTCCTCATTCTGTCTGCATGCAAATGACTTTATTTGAATTTTAAATGTGTAAATCGCGCTCGTGTTGCTTGATTTCTCCGGCTAGCACTCTACGGTTTACGAACTGGCCGTTCGTCACTGATAACGGCCCAGGTAGAGGCCGACGCGTCGGCCAGACATAGCCAAATGAAAATTGCACTGGCATGGCAATGGAACAATGGCCCACAATGACAACAACATGGCCAACAATGGCAACGCTCCACATCTACATCTACATCCACCATTCACATTCACACTGGTATCCACGTCCACCTTCACCTGGCAAGGAGATATAATCATTTCCGTTGCCGGCCCCACGTACGTTCGTCTTTTATCTCTTTCAAATTTTCGTTATTGTTATGCGCTTTAAAAGGTTTCCTTGATAAAGGAGCTGCGAAATATGAGAGACAAGAGCAAAAAAAATAAAATTGTTGACTCATCTGGTAATTTCCGGCGACTTCCCTTTTTCGCCGTCAATTCCGCACAATGCGTATACGTAACGCGTGTAATTTGTTATTGCTCGAACTTCCATCTTCATCTCCAGCACCACCACGTTCGTCATCTTAGAGCTCTTCGCTTCCCCCTATCTGCAATTGACAGCATTTTAATTAATTTCAAATAAGTTAAGCACGCTCAACGCAAATTTCAACTATTCGCGAGGAGCTTTTTGTTATGGATTTCTTTTTGGGAAAATCCATTAACACGCTGCCGCATTTAAAACTTGGCAACACGCAACCAAAATCTTAACCCATAATTTTCTACAATTTTTTCGGGCATTTCATTTCCTACATTGCAATCGAATACTACATTCCCCTTGAAATACAAAAAATCACTAGAAAATTAACTTTCAAATGAACCACAAAAAAGTTGTTCACCCTATTTTAATAATTATTGTCTTAGCTTTTCCATTTAAATTTTTATTTTTCCCTATTGCTGAATCTAATCCTTGGCAATAAATCCTTCGATACACATGTACAAATAATTCCTTCCTGGTCTTAAAATGAATAACATTTATTTTATTCTATGGAATTGGGATCATAACTCTCCAGATTAACCCTGAAGCGTTAAAGTTTTTACAATATTTGGATGTGGCGAGAAGAATCAGTTGCATTTTGAACTTCTTTTCAAAGTTTTGACAATTGCAATATTTAGCTGAATGAAAGTTGGCTATCTTCACCAGAGACTGAAAGTTTTGCCAACTATCAGCCTAATCGCTTCAGCAAAGCGCCAATAAGCCGAATAACTTGTAGCTGCTGCTGTCTAGGCTTTCTCCCTTTTAGAGGACTCTGTGAAGAATTACGACACATTGCTGAATTTATGATCCATCGAACGGGCTGAGGCGAAAGGATATCCACAAGACGTCTAGAGGGAGTACGGAAGGAAGTGTAAAACCGCTCTGGCGCTGCTAAATGTCGTAGCAGGCGGCAGACATGAAAAATGGAAAATTAACTGAAATTAATGGCTGGCCATGTGCAAATTTATTAAAATTGATACGCCGAGCCCGGCGAGCCGGCTTTCTAACTTCATTTATGGGGATTTAAGCGATGCTCTAATCAAATAACCTACCTGATAACGTGTATATGTTTCTTGGCCAAAAACATATAACAACTTACGTATCAATCAAAAGTCAAATCGATACGACTTAGCTGAACTCAAGACGCAGCCACAATTCGACTGCTGATTGAGTTCGTCCAGCTTATATATATTATGCAGCTTATGTTATCAATATTGGCATTAAGTTTGACTGCTCCTCCCCCATCATCCACCTCCGCCACCATCTTCACATTGATGGGGCATTGAAGTTCCATTTCAGCGCTGCTTTACCGCATTTTATTTATGTCTTCAATTTGCTTGTAAGTAATTAAGCCGAGTTTGTCTGGATTAGTAGCGAACACTGAAATTGACAAATACCCGTCACAACGGATACGTGACGGCTGTAAGTGTGGGCAAAATTTAAGGCCTTAGCTTGGCACACAGTACGGAATTGACATGAATATAAAACAAGAAAGTAGAGCTATCTTAGACATGGCGAAGATGACATACCCTTGTCAATCCTGGTCACAACTAAATTTTGCACCGGAGTTTGTAATTTTATTTTGTACTTTTTAAACAAATTTTATTTAAAAGCTTTCTATTTTACGAAGGGCAAATGTGGCACTTGCAACTGTTATTCATTCATCATCTTAATTTTAATTTTGCAGACCATTTTACAGCTTGGCCAAGCCACTTATAAAATAGCAAGCAATTATTTTAGAACACTACCTATTGATACTTATGCTTTTGACCATTTAATTGAACTGCTTCAATGAACACGGCGCATTTTAAAAACGTGAACGGAATTGAGTCAAAAGAGCGTGGAAAGCAGCAAGGAATGTGGATTCTCGTCATATGAGGTTAATTTTTAATTTTTATTAACACTTTCAAATTTCCAGGCGAATGCACAAATGTTCTCAGCTTTATTCGTTATTCAAGACGCGAATTTTTTCATAGGTAAAAAAAAAAAATTTTTTAATACCTCCTAATAATTGTAAAATTCATAATACAACCAATTTAAAACTCGACTAAAACAGTATCAGAATAACGGACTAGCACATCTATATTAAACACACTCTTTAGATCGGAGCATGTGTCTTGGGATTTTTTAGAGCTATTTCAGTAGCGGTGCCACTGAAAAATGGCACCGAGCACGCTCTGCGTATTGGGCCCGTTCCAGCCTCCCGAGGCAACTTGTCTTGGAATAGTGCAGCTTTACGTTTGTTTGTTTGATGCTCCTTGTCCAAGCGGTAATACTTCCAATTGTCTGAAATGCGAACGGGTATCTCAACACCGTGCACCAAAAATGGTTGGCCTGTTCGCTGCTGGAAGGCCTGCACCATTTCCTCCAGTTGTTTCTCAATTTGGGGAAGTTTGTTGGCTATGGACTTCCGCTCCCGCTCCTCCCGCAGCAGTGCACCGCCCCTATTGTGATAGCGATTGCGATCTTTCGACTGATCGTTTAGTTCCGTCATGCGCGTCCAGAGTTTGACATGTTTGCCATACAGCTCTAAGATTTCCTGGTTGGTCTTGTAGTAGTCCTTGAGATCGGCTAGTTCCTGTTCCAGCTGAACCAACAGCTCGTCACTGCTGCAATCACTTTTAGCATCTTGTGCAGGTGGACGTTGTTTCGTCATAAAGCACCATTGCTTAATATCAACGCGCACGTGATCGATTAGGACCAAGAGATTCTCAGTACGTAAATTCTCACATCGTTTCAGAGCTTGAGTTAGCAACTTGTAGTTATGCTCCGAATTACCCGGCAACTGGCACAATTCCTTCATCTGTAAGTCGTCTAAAAGTCCCACCTCCGACAGGCTCTGCGACATGCTGGTGATTTTAGCTCGCATCTGGTCCAAGGTCTTCTGCCATTCCTTTTTTGCATTATCCTTGTCATTCAGTCGCTGCAGCTCCACAGTTAGGTGGATAATTAGCTGTTCAAGTTTCAAGTGTTCTTCTGTCCGTTCCGGACTTACGGAATCATGAGCCGGCACGCGGAGATGTGTTTTAAGTTTCTCGCTCTTGCTGAGCAGTTCCTGAATATCGCGTTTAAAGTTATTCTGCTTGTGCTCCCATATTGTGCACAGGTCATTCAAGCTTGCCTCATTTAACTCATCCATACTAATGGATACGTAATATTTTTTTATTTCGAAAAAAGTGGGAAAATAATTTTTAATGTTGTGTGATTACTCAAAAATGTTGAAATAACAAAAATAAATGGTCACTATACAGGAAATATAACTATTGTCACGGCCGACTCAGTTGAACAATAGAACCACAAAAAAAAAAAAACTAATAACGCTTCCTTATGTTATTAGTTTCAATTGACTAGAAATGAATTGATCCTGGTTTTGTACAATTTTCATATTTCAAATACTTACTCATACACGTATAGTTTTATCTGATTGAATCCATATGCACCATCATACACCTGAATTGGCTTTTAGTTTATTGTACAATAAAACTTTACAAGAATTGAACAAAAAATAAATCACAGCCAAAAAAAAATTGAGGTGTCAAGTGGCACAAAATTAAACGTGAGTTTAATGTTAAGGTAATACAAAAAAAAATAAGATCAAGTGACAAAACAATAACTGCAAAAATAATCAAAAGTGGAGAGCATATAAAATGCACGCACACAAATTATTTAATTCAATTGATGCAACCGCTTTACTTGGCAGCCGAGTGGATTACTATCCACAGGAGCTGTTTTTTTTAGCAGCTGCTGTGTAGTCTGCAAGCCCGATAGTGACGTCTGTGATGGACGCACATCAAACCCCCTCAGAGTTGGGCCAACAGCTTGTGGCAGTGACTTAAACGTGCACAGTGCAAAAAGAAATCAACCGCAGGCAGAAACAAGTAAGAACGCTGTAGTCGAGTGAGCTCGACTACCATTTACCCTGAACCAAGCATTAAATGCATTATAGGTTTATCGTTTTTGGGGGCTGGAGTGGGCGTGGTCCGATCTTAGTAATATACCTTCTAAGTTTGGTAACTGTAGCTCTTGAATTGCGGGAGATACAGGCATTTATCGATTTTTGTGGGCGGGAGTGGTCGTGGTCCAAAATTTTATTTCCACATTTATGAAGGGTGTTACTAGCAATATACCTTTAAAATTTGGTGACTTAAGTTTTCAAATTGCGCGAGATATATGGGTTTATCGATTTACACCAACAGGTGTATCGGTTTAGGTAGGTGGAGTGGGCGTGGCCATCCAATTTTTTTATCGATCTTTGGGGGAGTTACTAGTAACATACCTGCAAAATTTTGCGACTCTAGCTTGCAAATTACGGCAGATATGCGCATTTTAAATTTCTAGGGACGAAGTTTCTGGGGGCGGCGGATGTGGGCGTGGTTCAAAAATATGTATGCCAATCTTTGGAGGAGGTTTTGGTTTGGTTACTCTATCTTTAATATGTTCGGAGATATAGGGAGTTATCGATTTACAATCGGAATTGTCGATTATAGGCGCAGGTGTGGGCGTGGCACCACAAATTTGTTATCGGTTCTTAAAGGCGACTACCAGTAATATACCTACCAAATTTGACGTTCCCTACTCAAAAACTGCGGAAGATATAGCCATTTGAAAATTTTAGGGGCGGGGGTGATGGGGGCGTCGGAGGTGGGCGTGGCACATGCCGATCTTTCAAGGACCTCGCCAACAACCTACCAACCAAAATTGGTGACTGTATCCATTAAATTGTGAGAGATATGTGGAATTTACTGCTATCGAAAATCTAAATGTATCGATAATTCAGAAACTGAGGCAGTTATCGATAAAATAACGCAAACTTGATCTGCGCCTGGTATACGAGATCTTATATTCCAAATTTGAAGTCTCTAGCTCTTATAGTCTCTGAGATCCGCGTTTTCATACAGACGGACAGACGGACAGACAGACGGACAGGGCTAGATCGACTCGGCTATTGATCCTGATCAAGAATATATATACCTTATGGGGTCGGAGATGCTTCCTTCTGCCTGTTACATACATTTGCACAAAACCATTATACCCTTTTTACCCATTTTTAATGGGTTCAGGGTATAAAAATTCAATCGAATCGCAACCACGAGCGTAATTAATGTTGAATAAAGTTCCGCTGAATCCGTTTATCAGTGTTGCAAGCGCGGCAAGCGGGAAAAATTTGCTCACTTGAAAAATTATCTTTTATTTAAATTAATACCAAAATGGTATAATAGTATATTGGTTTTGTGCAATGTCCGTCATGCTGTCTGTCCGTCTGTCCGTCCGTATGAACGCGCGTTCCTCCGACACCCTTGGAGATAGAGACTTGAAACTTGGAACGTATACTGGAAAGTACCCTCAAAAGTTGAAGTGTCTTGGGTTTGGACCTACGTCCACCAGGGAGCTAGAAAATCGATAAATTCGATTTTAGCAAACCGATAAATCCCCATATCTCTTACAATTTAATGAATACAGTCACCAATTTTGGTGGGTAGGTTGTTGGCGAGGTCCTTGAAAGATCGGCATATGCCACGCCCACCTCCGACGCCCCCTTCACCCCGCCCCTAAAATTTTCAAATGGCTATATCTTCCGCAGTTTTTGAGTAGGGAACGTCAAATTTGGTAGGTATAGTACTGGTAGTCGCCTCTAAGAATCGATAATAAATTTGTGGTGCCACACCCACACCTGCGCCTATAATCGACAATTCCGATTATTAATCGATAACTCCGTATATCTCCGAACATTTTAAAGATAGAGTAACCAAACTTGGATGGTAATTTGCTGGTAACCTCCTTCAAAGATTGGCATACCAATTTTTGGACCACGCCCACATCCGCCGCCCCCAGGAACTTCGTCCCTAGAAATTTAAAATGCGCATATCTGCCGTAATTTGCAAGCTAGAGTCGCAAAATTTTGCAGGTATGTTACTGATAACTCCCCCAAAGATCGATAAAAAAATTTGATGGCCACGCCCACTCCACCTACCTGAACCGATACACCTGTTGGTTTAAATCGATAAACTCATATATCTCACGAAATTTGAAAACTTAAGTCACCAAATTTTAAAGGTATATTGCTAGTAACACCCTTCATAAATGTGGAAAAAAAATTTTGGACCACGCCCACTCCCGCCCACAAAAAACGATAAATGCCTGTATCTCCCGCAATTTAAGAGCTACAGTTTCCAAACTTAGAAGGTATATTACTAAGACCGAACTCCAAAATTTTTTTGGGTCACGCCCACTCCCGCCCCCAAAACCGATAAACGCCCATATCCCCCGCAATTCAAGTATTTCGTAACTGTACACAAATTAAGGTATAATAGTATTCCGCTGTCGGTTACGTCCGACTGCAACGTTCTATCTTGTTTAAATTTCGATTTAATTGAAGTCACAGGAACAGACATATCAACGGTTGTTAGAATATGCAGACAGCATACAGAGAAATATGAAGAAAAAAAAAATAAGCGGGGTTTTATTTTAGAAATATGTCACTTGACACATTTCAAGTTCCTTGATATAGTACTGTCAACTAGAGGTACAGTAATTTTTGGAAAATTAGCACAGCTTTGACTTTCATATTATCACGTATTGCGTAAAAAAAAGTGATTGGAGGCGGTACAGTTAAAGGGAACCCAAAGCGCTATACTCTGTTTTCAGTGTAATGTGTGGCAAAATTAACATTGAATTATTTTTGGACAACAAACACAACTAATGACTATACAACTGAAGATTTCAAGTTAAAAATTAGTTTGCTATTTATTTTACACGATTTTACATGAGCAAAAGAAAATAGGTAGGCTCCAGTTAGGAAAAGAGCAGTGTATTCGGTCCCCTTTTGCAGGACATGCAAACATAAGGAAAATGAAAAACCAATTGTTACGTTATACATTTTGTTTTATTCTCTTTTTGTAGCTTAAAATTAATTGCTTAGATTTTTTTTTACCGAGTCAACCACCTTGTTGAGCTGAGTTCTGGGTAAGCTGTTCTTGTAGTTGTTGTTGGTTGTTGGATGTTGCTTGTATATGCACTCTCCACAACGTTGCGGATTTAGCGTTAATGAACTTTTTTATTTATTCATTTATTTATTTGTCAACTAAAGTCAGTCGACACCAAAAATACAAAAATTAAAAATTGTAATTAAATTAAATTTAAAATAAAATTAAAACTTTAAATAAATTAAAAAATAATAAAATATTTATAAGATATATAAGAATGTATATTTATTATTATTATTTTTTTTTTATTTTAGATTTCTAAGATTTCTGGGGTAGAAAACAAAATGGTCCAACATTTGTTGCAAGAATTGGGGAAAACGCAGAAAAACCTGTAGTAGGCAATAAAAGATAATGTTGATCTATTTTAATTCTTTATTTAAAAGCACGTCTACTCATATCAGCGATCATCACAAGACTCCCTGCTCGAGCTCGTCAGTCTTTACATGTCTCTTTTTGGTTTCTCATTTAACAGATGTTAAATGAGCTTAACATTATAGCTTACATTACTAGCGATGGCCTAATACCGATGTGTGTTAGTGGTGGCCTGCTACAAACCCAATCAGACCAAAAATATTTAGTAAGAAAATAATTAGTAAGAATTAGTTGAGATCCACCACCTGTACATGCAAAAAAGTTAATCTCTATATAAGACATTTAGAATTGAGTTTTAAATTAGTGAAATGGAGGACTCTGAATTGATTACATGATATAGTTTGTTATAATCATTACAGGTACTCGAAACTGTTCATGCAAGGAATAGTTAGTAGTACAGTTTTTTGTTTTAACATTTTGGTGCAACATTAGAAGATCATGATGCACCAGAGGGATTCGGAGATAATGTAATAGAAGGCCGAATACGTTTTCTAGTTGTAAACTCTTTTATTACTAAGCCCTTCGGCCTGAAATCAGCACAGCAAATTGTGCCAAACACCTCTGCCGAAACACTTATTTTAAAAGAGGAAATTTCTCTTTCATAGTTAAATTTAAATTTTTCAACTAATATACCAGTTGATGTCACCTTGGCCCGTATATAGGCTTTAATGTCATCCACTGATATATCAGGGGCAAGACGCGAAAGGAAAATTTGTTTTCTAGGTACCACCGCTATTAGAGGCTTAGGAGCACGGCTAGAAAGAGCTGGGGGAGGCGAAACGGACAGTATGGACTGACCAGCAATAGAGGCACTACTGTTGATTGCAGGTGGTGGTGCAGGAGAAATGAACTGGTGTTAGCGGTGCAGGGGGCAATGACAAAGCCGGGGCCGATAAGTTTGATTCACGAGGCAAAGCGGGCTCAACAGATCGTTTCAGCTTTGGGGACTCGATCAATAGTTTCACACTATTACACTGATTCTCCATTGCATCAAAATAAGCACTGAGCCGACTAAAAGCTAGACGAAGATCATGAAAGCCCCGTCTAGTTTGCCTCATAAAACCCTGGATATCAGCCTCCGTCTCGCGGCATCGCTCACAACACCATTTTAAACCAGATTTATTGCCGATTATATCTTTCACCCGTTGTGTGAAACCAGCGCATTTTACGTGTACCACGTTATCAGACAACCAGCAACAGACGAAATCGGCCTTTGGGTCAGCTTGGCACTTGCAGCTTTTTAAGTAGCACGCGGACATAATTATTAAATAAACTTATATGCTCGAGAAAGTAGAGAAACTGAACAACGATTCGGCGCCACACGAAAACAAAAGAAACAAGTAAGAACGCTGTAGTCGAGTGAGCTCGACTACCATATACCCTGAACCAAGCTTTAAATGCATTATAGGTTTGTCGTTTTTGGGGGCTGGAGTGCGCGTGGCCCGATCTTAGTAATATACCTTCTAAGTTTGGTAACTGTAGCTCTTGAATTGCGGGAGATACAGGCATTTATCGTTTTTTGTGGGCGGGAGTGGGCGTGGCCCAAAATATTTTGGATTTCGATCTTAGTAATATACCTTCTAAGTTTGGTAACTGTAGCTCTTAAATTGCGGGAGATACAGGCATTTATCGCTTTTTGTGGGCGGGAGTGGTCGTGGTCCAAAATTTTATTTCCACATTTATGAAGGGTGTTACTAGCAATATACCTTTAAAATTTGGTGACTTAAGTTTTCAAATTGCGTGAGATATATGGGTTTATTGATTTACACCAACAGGTGTATCGGTTTAGGTAGGTGGAGTGGGCGTGGCCATCCAATTATTTTTATCGATCTTTTGGGGGAGTTACCAGTAAACTACCAGCAAAATTTTGCGACTCTAGCTTGCAAATTACGGCAGATATGCGCATTTTAAATTTCTAGGGACGAAGTTCATGGGGGCGGCGGATGTGGGCGTGGTCCAAAAATTTGTATGCCAATCTTTGGAGGAGGTTACCAGCAAATTACCTTCCAAGTTTGGTTTCTCTATCTTTAAAATGTTCGGAGATATACGGAGTTATCGACTTACAATCGGAATTGTCGATTATAGGCGCAGGTGTGGGCGTGGCACCACAAATTTACTATCGGTTCTCAAAGGCAACTACCAGTAATATACCTACCAAATTTGACGTTCCCTACTAAAAAACTGCGGAAGATATAGCCATTTGTAAATTTTAGGGGCGGGGGTGATGTGGGCGTCGGAGGTGGGCGTAGCACATGCCGATCTTTCAAGGACCTCACCAACAACCTATCAACCGAAATTAGTGACTGTATCAATCGCTCGCTCGCTATTGGCAACGGACGTGTTTTTTCATTGCGCTTCTTTATTTATTCATTTCCCTTCGTTTTTACTTGTTTAAACTGTTACTTTTGTGCTCAAACAAAATATTAGCAATTCTGTGGTTTTACCGGTCTATGTTGAACACATTGTTTGAGCTTTATATAGTTTAAACAATCAAAACAAAGCGTTCTTTAGTGCAACAACAAACGGCAGCTCAAATCAAGCTTTCTTGTTTATATTTGTGTCTGCATACAATTTGTTTTTGTACTTTTACGCTCTCGCTTGTGTTTTCTCTCGCGCGCGCGCTTTAACATTGTTGGTGTTAGCTGTTGTCGCTCTTCTTTCTAATTTGTCTCTCCTATTCCGTTGTGCTTTTTTTTCGGTCGTCGCGCCCGCGCCGTTTTATACTTTTTGTGTTAAGCGTTGTTGTTGTGATTAAGTACATAGCTACATCTCTTCTATATTAACCCTTGGGTGTGCTAAAGGTTGAATTGAGTCTTTTCTTTTCTTCTCTTTATATATAAATTTATATTTATTTATTTACCTATTTTTTATCTTTATTCTTGTTTTGCGCAGTATATTTTTGAATTTTATAAAAAATTATTTCTAATCTCCTTTTAATAATGTCGAGTGTCTGCTACAACAAAAATTGCCAGGTTCGTGCAAATAATAAGTTGGGCTTTGTTTGCTGCTGGTTGTGTGACAATGTGTCACACGAAAAATGTGCTGGCCTGAACGGCCGTATCATCGACCTGATTAATTCAAAATCAGGTTTAAAGTGGACCTGTGAAAAGTGCAGGGATGTCGAAAGGGACATGATGGGCTTGATTAGGCAGACGAAGATTGGCTTTGGAGATCTATTTGGTAGGTTTAAAAAACTTTTCGATGGATTCTCGGCTTTGGAGAATGATTTCAAGGGTATGAAACTTTTGAATGACTCTCCAAAGCGTAAAAGGGCAAACTTTAGGCTGTCTGTGGGTCCAAATGAACTTTCGGTCCCCTCTCAAGTTCCCACAATGTCTGTACCTAACATGGAATTAATTAATCTTTCTTCCCCGTCTCTCGAAAGTAGAAGTGATGGAAGTCACAACATAATGCCCGCAGATGTTGTGACTTCCATTCCCGAAAATATTGCGGAATCAGCGATCGTTAGCACCGTGGATGCAAATCTAAATGCTGGTGCTAATGTATCAGTTGAATCAACTGGTCATAAGACCAAAGTTACAGCACCACCACATGCTGTTGCTAAGGTTCCTCCCATGACCCTAGTAGGTGTTCCACCTAATAAACAAATATTTGTTTCCAGGCTTTCCCCTGATACCACATCGGATGATGTTAAGTCCTATATTCAGGATAAAATTAAAGCACCCATAAAGGTGGAAAAATTTCAATTTTCTTATATTCGGGAAATCTCTTCCTTTAAAATAAATGTTTCGCCTGAATATTTCAGTAACATTTGTTGCAAAAAATTCTGGCCGGATCATGTTGTTGTGAAGGAATATACTGCGAAAAAGAAAAATCGGTCTCCGATTGTTCTTCCTTCTTCTAGCGGTAGTTTGAACAAACCTCTTGTCGTTTCTGATAGCACAAAAAACTAACCAGCTCTCTCTTATTTGGCTATCAAAATGTAAGAGGTTTGTGTAGTAAACTAACAAATTTATATTTAAACAGTATTTCTTTTCCTTATCATGTCGTTGCCTTTTCCGAAACCTGGTTAAGGCCCGACATTTTAAGTTCCGAAATTTTGTCTAATGGATTCACTATCTATAGAAAAGATCGCAATCTCCGTCGAGGCGGAGGTGTACTTATTGCTATCGATGCGGAGTTATCTTCTGAGTTAGTAATGACAGATAATTCTATAGATATTGAGTTCATTGTTGTTAAACTGTGTGTAAATGGTGTTGGTATTTTTATTACGTGTTCCTATATCCCACCGTGTTCGGATAGCTCCATGTATCTGTCCCATTTGGATGCTATATTAGATGTTTCTACTAAACTTTCTGATCGTGACTTTCTTGTAGTTCTTGGTGATTTTAATCTCACTGGAACTACATGGACTTCTTGTCCAGACTCTGGTGTCTTGATGCCTGCGACTCAGAGTGAGTTTCTCGATGGTTTGTTTGGGATATCTTTAAGTCAAATCAATGCTATCCCAAATTCGCTGGATAAGATGCTTGATCTTGTTTTTGTCACGGATCCCTCCTTTTTCTGTCTTTCCCGTTCCGAACCCATGTCCTATCCTGAAGATCCCTATCACCCTACTCTGGAAGTGCTGTTTGATTTGCCCATTAAGGTATCAAGTCAGGATAACAAGCTATCAGGGCGAGTTCGTCAGTTTCGGAAAACCGATTTTGTCAAATTAACTCGACTCTTATTGCAGACTGACTGGTCCCAGCTTTATAGTTGTGAGGACATGGATGGAGCAATCAATATCTTTTACAAAACTCTGGACGATTTGTTTGACTTGTGTGTTCCTGATCGTGAGCCATGTAGGTCTAATAAACCTGTGTGGTTTACGCGGGAATTGATCAATTTAAAAAATCGAAGGTCGAGATTGTTCAAGAAATTCAGGGAAACTGGCTCTTCCTTGGATTACTCTCGTTATTTGATTGCACGATCCAATTTCTCTGTTATAAATGACAAATGTTATAAGGATTACCTAAGAAATTGTAGTTTACAATTTCAGCGGGATCCTAAACGTTTCTATGATTTTGTCAACACTAAGCGTGGTTCACCAGCACTTCCTTCTACTGTATTTTTTGAAAAAAAGACTGCAGACTCAGATCAGGCCATTGCCGCTCTATTTGCGGAATTTTTTCAATCTACCTATAGTACCCATAATCATCAGGTGGTTTTGCCATATCCTTATCCGGTCAGTCGCTCTAATTGCATTTTAGAACCTGTGATAACTGAGAGCACATTACTTAGGGACTTGAAGGGTATTAAGCCAGTATTTTTACCGGGACCTGATGGGGTACCTGGCTGTGTGCTAAGGTACTGTGCCGATGGCCTTTTGAAGCCCTTGCTAAAACTTTTTGAATTGTCCGTGGAGTTAAGCTCTTTTCCTAATATTTGGAAAGAATCTTTTATTATCCCTCTCCTTAAAAAGGGAAACAAATCAAACGTTCAAAATTATAGAGGTATCTCTAAATTGTCTGCCATTCCTAAAGTTTTTGAGAAATTGATAACTTCTCAACTTCAACATTTTTGTAGATCTTTGATTTCACCCTGTCAACATGGGTTCATGAAATATAGATCTACAACCACTAACTTATTAGAATTCACCTCTTTTGTTATCAAAGGTTTTCAGAACAAAATGCAAACGGAGGTTGTTTACACTGATTTCAGTAAGGCTTTTGATTCTGTGAATCACCCTTTGCTAATTCACAAGCTTTATCTTCTGGGTTTTCCAAATAATCTGATTAATTGGATCTCAAAATATTTACTATCAAGAACACAGAGAGTTTTCTTTAGAGGTTTTATTTCAAAGTCTGTTCAGGTTACTTCCGGAGTACCACAAGGAAGTCACCTTGGTCCCTTGTTATTTACTTTATTTATAAATGACCTTCCGTCCGTTATAAGTTATTCGCGGGTACTGATGTACGCCGATGACGTTAAGTTGTGTTTATCAACTACTGACTCTCTTACTGGACAGAGGCTTCAAGTTGACTTAGATAGTTTTGAAGCCTGGTGTCGTTTTAATTTATTAAATCTTAATTGTGATAAATGCAAAGTCATGTCCTTTTATAGGCGTATGCCTATTTTACTTAATTATTTCCTTAATGGCAAACCACTGGAACGCATAGAATGTGTTGATGATTTGGGTATCCTCTTAGATCCCAAGCTTAAGTTTGACAAGCACATTTCTGCGACTGCTAATCGGGCGCTTGGTGTCCTAGGTTTCATTAAGCGCTGGTCAAAAGAATTTGACGATCCCTATATCACTAAAACTCTTTATATGTCTCTTGTGCGTCCTATTCTTGAATATGGGTCTTGTATATGGTCACCCAATTACAAGGTTCATCAGGACAGAATAGAATCCGTGCAAAAGCAATTTCTTTTATTTGCACTTAGACGTCTAAACTGGACTACTAACTTTAGTTTACCTTCCTACCGTAGTAGACTTCTATTAATAAATCTTCCTTCACTTTCCGATCGTAGAACAATGCTTGGCGTAATCTTTTTACACAAGCTTATAAATGGTGAGATTGATTCTTCGGAGTTAATTAGCCAAATAAATTTTACAGTTCCGATCAGAAATACAAGGAACTTTCTACCCATCTTTCTTCAAACTTGTAGTTCGAATTATGCTTTACATAATCCATTTAGAATCTTATGTACTAATTATAATATGCTTTTCCCTTTAATTAATTGCAATTCCCCTATTAATGTAATCAAAAATGTTTTGTTGTGTCATCTTTCTTTCAATTCGCGATCTTCGTATCAGTAACTAGTGCGGTCGCCCCTCGGTCGGTTGTGTTGGGGGGGCTGCTTTCGCCTAGGTCCGCGCGTTAACAAGCCCGAGCTTGGTACCGTTGGGCCACTTGAATGTACTGCTCGTTAGTACTTCAACGTCCAAATAATCCATTAAATTGTGAGAGATATGTGGAATTTATTGCTATCGAAAATCTAAATGTATCGATAATTCAGAAACTGAGGCAGTTATCGATAAAATAACGCAAACTTGATCTGCGCCTGGTATACGAGATCTTATATTCAAAATTTGAAGTCTCTAGCTCTTATTGTCTCTGAGATCCGCGTTTTCATACAGACGGACAGACGGACAGACAGTCGGACAGGGCCATATCGACTTGGCTATTGATCCTGATCAAGAATATATATACTTTATGGGGTCGGAGATGCTTCCTTCTGCCTTTTACATACATTTGCACAAAACAATTATACCCTTTTTACCCATTTTTAATGGGTTCAGGGTATAACAAGTAACATGCTGTAGTCGAGCTTACTCGACTACGGTATACCCTTAATCCAGTTGTTACATATATTTTAGTTTTATTGCCAAATTTCCCTTTAAAATGATTTCCACTCAAATGTTCAGTTCTGCAAGTGCATTTCTTACAGAGTATTGAGATCAATCTGAGAATATATTTTCGACTATAACTTTGGTGTTTCTAATCCGATCTTAATGAAATTTCGGCAATTGATCAATAATATGTATGTTATGTATAAATTAGAAGCCTCTGCCTCTTAAATTGTGGATTTTATTGCTATCGAAAATCTAAAGGTATCGATAATTCAGAAACTGAGGCAGTTATCGATAAAATAACGCAAACTTGATCTGCGCCTGGTATACGAGATCTTATATTCAAAATTTGAAGTCTCTAGCTCTTATAGTCTCTGAGATCCGCGTGTTCATACAGACGGACAGACAGACAGACGGACAGGGCTGTTGATCCTGATCAAGAATATATATACTTTATGGGGTCGGAGATGCTTCCTTCTGCCTCTCACATACATTTGCACAAAACCATTGTACCCTTTTTTCCCATTTTTAATGGGTTAAGGGTATAAAAAGATCAAAAGTTAAAAGCACACAAGAGATGCAGTAGGAAACAATAACACCAAAGTTTGGCACAGTGAGAGTAAGCGTCGAGAGAGCGAGAGTTATGAAGCGCACAGAAAAAAAACCTCTATGATAACAACAATGCGAAGCGAACGAGCGTGCAATGTAAGTGTGAAGCTTTGTCTATTGCAACTCTCACCGAAAGCAATGAGAGCGGGAAACACAAAGCGCAAATTAAGAAAACAAAAACAAAACACAGCTGTTGACCGCGCACTGTTTGTTTACAAAAATAAAGAATTTTGCGTTTTGCAGCACAATTACAACAACAAATTTAAATGCAAAAACCGTCGACAGTTGCGTTTATAGGCGGCTAGGTGTCCATAATTGTTGCAGTTGGCACTCTCCTCCTTTAGGGTTATTTACAGTCGCGCGTGAGTTTTCATTTTCTGTCTTCCTCGTATGTTGCAGCCATCTTGTTTTTTTTTTATTTTGATTCGTCGCTGGATATATTTGCCCAAGATTTATATCGCATGCACGCAGAGTGGCACACAGCCACCTTTACAACTCTGTGTGGGTATACATAAATATATTTGTAGGTGTATGTTATGAATATGTATGCGTTCATTATGCTGGATTATAGTTATATCAGCGGAAATGGTGCACAGCTTTGACTGTGCCATGAATACCAGTTGAATATTCACAATTTATTTAGGTGCACACTGTGTAGACAATTCCGTACACATCCACTCTGAACTTTGAAGAGTCTCTTGCCGGTACTTAGAAATTAAGCTACATCAGAAGCGAAAGGGAGTAAGGAAAAACTAAAGCAAGCTGTCATTTGATTCCATTTGTTCGATTTTTAAAGGACAGTTCATTTCTTCTTTCCCAACACATACCCATTAATGTCTCCATACCCTTTTCTCTTTAATTATTTATCATTTATAGGTGTAATTTAATTAAATTCAATTACAGCGGAATGCATAAATGAAAAATACATATGTATTATTAAATACAATAAATTCATTCATTCATAAATTAAACCTTGATGTTAAACTAACAACAAATTGTGTATGGGGGCATTTTCAATTTAAATATCACATAATAAAACAAGAAATACTATTATACCTTAATTTGTGTACAGTTAAGAAATACTTGAATTGCGGAGGATATGGGCGTTTATCGGTTTTGGGGGCGGGAGTGGGCGTGGCCCAACAAATTTTGGAGTTCGATCTTAGAAATATACCTTCTAAGTTTGGAACCTGTAGCTCTTAAATTGCGGGAGATACAGGCATTTAACGTTTTTTGTGGGCGGGAGTGGGCGTGGTCAAAAAAAAATGGAGGGTGCTACTAGCAATATACCTTTAAAATTTGGTGACTTGAGCTTTCAAATTGCGTGAGATATATGGGTTTATCGATTTACACCAACAGGTGTATCGGTTTAGGTGGGTGGAGTGGGCGTGGCCATCCAATTATTTTATCGATCTTTGGGGGAGTTACCAGTAACATACCTGCAAAATGTTGCCACTCTAGCTTGCAAATTACGGCAGATATGCGCATTTTAAATTTCTAGGGACGAAATTCCTGGGGGCGGCGGATGTGGGCGTGGTCCAAAAATTGGTATGCCAATCTTTGGAGGAGGTTACCAGCAAATTACCTTCCAAGTTTGGTTAGTCTATCTTTAAAATGTTCGGAGATGTACGGAGTTATCGATTTACAATCGGAATTGTCGATTATAGGCGCAGATGTGGGCGTGGCACCACAAGTTTGTTATCGGTTCTTAAAGGCAACTACCAGTAATATACCTACCAAATTTAACGTTCCGTACTCAAAAAATAGCCATTTGAAAATTTTAGGGTCGGGGGTGATGGGGGCGTCGGAGGTGGGCGTGGCACATGCCGATCTTTCAAGGACCTCGCCAACAACCTACCAACCAAAATTGGTGGCTGTATCTATTAAATTGTAAGAGATATGGGGACTTATCGATTTGATCAAATCGAATTTATCGATTTTCTAGCTCCCTAGTGGACGTAGGTCCAAACCCAAGACACTTTAACTTTTGAGGGTACTTTCCAGTATAGGTTCCAAGTTTCAAGTCTCTATCTCTAAGGGTGTCGGAGGAATACGCGTTTATACGGACGGACAGACGGACAGACAGCATGACGGACATTGCACAAAACCAATATACTATTATACCTTTTTGGTATAATATTATAAACATATAAAATGCAGTAGTCGAGTTGACTCGACTACGATATACCCTTAACCAAGTTGTTAAATATATTCTAGTTTTCTTGGCAAATTTCCCTTTAAGATGATAAGTACCCGAACTGAATGGCTACAAACACGTCATCTCTTTCTCACACATGCGCTCGCCTATTTATATGCGGATGCTGATAGAAATGAGATCAAATTGAGAATATACTTTCGACTATAACTTTGGTGTTTCGTATCCGATCTTAATGAATTGATCAATAATATGCATATGCATATTATGTATAAAAAAGAAGCCTCTGCCTCTTAAATTTTGGAATTTATTGCTATCGGAAATCGATATGTGTCGATAATTCCGAAACTGAGGCAGCTATCGATAAAATAAAGCAAACTTGTTCTGCGCCTGTTACACGAGAAGTTATTTTCCAAATTTGAAGTCGCTAGCTCTTATGTTCTCTGAGATCCGCGCGATCATACAGACAAACTGACGGACAGACGGACGGACGGACGGATAGACGGATCGACTCGGGTGTTGATCCTGATCAAGAATATATATACTTTATGGGGTCGGAGATGCTTCCTTCTGCCTGTTATATACATTTGCACAAAACCATTATACCCTTTCTTCCCATTTTTGATGGTTTAAATGTGTGGAAAACTTTCGCAATATATTGACCGCATTATCAGCACAATGTGACAAATGTGAAAATTTAAATAATTCCAAATGTGAAGTACCATGAACAAATGTTTGTCAATTGCTCGCGGATTGAAGCATATAGCAAATTTACGGCAAACTGCAGTCACATTATTGCAATCATTGTTGCGACACACTGGGGGCCAGTACGCTAGGGTTCATTTGGCAGCTTAGTACCGTTTTTGCATTTCCGCTTTGTCCGCTTTTGACCATCGATTTAATTTGTGCATGGCCAACACAACATTGCCATAGCAGCAACAATTATTCCGTGCGTACAAATTCCCGGCGAATTGCTCATTCAATGGCCCGAGGCCAGTGCAACCACAAACGCTCAATTGCAGCCATGGATGCAGAAATTCCGAATGCATTCGCTGCGTTTACTTGGCACAATAAAAGTGCCGCTCGGGTGACATCAATTGCCAATTGTATGGCCATTCCAACGTCCACTTCCACATTCCCATTGCTGATTCCCAAACGCTAAGATGATTATGATGACGACAACAATACGACAATTGGCGCTGTGATTAACTGAATCGTCGTTGCCCATTTTTTGGTTTTTAGCTTATACTTTGAAACAGCAGCGCACTAATTTGTTAGAGTTCTTTTTGGGGTCGATCCTCAGACAAGATAGCCAATGAATAAAGGATTACTTTAGCGACTACCCAATGGAAACAGAGTGAACAACCACCCGCTTGCCTTATTCATATAAATTCCAACTTAAAGTTCAGTGCTGAAACGCATGTTCTTGTCTATAGGTTTGTCTGTAGGTTTAGAATGCCCCTCTGACATTTGATCTGATAATTTTCTAATTGCCTGCACAACATGCATGGAATTCACATTATGTCCAGCATCAAATCCAATAAAGTCCCTAAGCAAGCTCTGTTTCGATTGACAACCAAATTCCAACAGATGCAATAGATGGAACTGACAGTAAGTGTACGCAAACATTCAGAGTCACATCATGTGAGCAGCATTTAATCAACGAGGCGTGGCTCAATGAAGGCAAACAGTTTCTGTTTATGGATGTCTCCTCAGCAGCCATGTTGCACGATAACAGGACTCTGTATTTATTATGCGTGCATTCATGTGTAAAAGATCTGCAGGTGTCTTTGCTTGGCATGGCAATCACAAATTAATATGCCAGCAGGCACACCAAACACACACAGAGTTCATGAATGCAGCTCACTGTTATAATCATAAAACTAGCTTCCATAGCGTAGACATATATCATGTTAGTCGTAAATGCGATCCTAACACAGGAAGCTTCATAACTCGGGTATGTTTATCCTTTGCCTCTATACATTTTTCGGTTATCTTCTAATAACCTACTTTAGCGACTTCTAAGTTAGCTTGAACTAACCAAACATTTATTTTGCATTTGTTTTAAATATTTTTCCGTTGTTATAGTAAATATTTTTAATTAAAATAAATGAAAAACACTACAAAAAACATATCCTGTATTACATATTATTGAAGAACTACCTCTGCTCGAGAAACACTAACAATAACATTTGTATGTGTGTACACTAAATTGATTTGTCACAAACACTAATTTACTTTTTGGGCTTACCAATTTATAGTGTTGTTAAATGAATAACAAATGATAGGGAAACAACTAAGATGCTGTAGTCGAGTTAACTTAACTACTAAGGGTATATCCCTTAACCCAGTTGTTAAATATATTCTAGTTTTATTTTGGCAAATTTCTCTTTAAGATGATTTGCACTCAAATACTGAATGGGTGCAAACACGTGCATATACGTACATGCATACACACATGAAACACGTACACGAAATAGTAATTATCGGGGCTCTGCAGAATACACACAAGTATATTGACGCTAGCGTCGATTATCATGTCATCTCTTTCTCACACATGCGCTCGTCTATTTATGCATACAGAAAATGCTTGCGGCTTTGCAGCAAGTAGATCAATATGAAAATATATTTTCGACTATAAATTCGGTGTTTCTTATCCGATCTTAATGAAATTTATCAATAATATGTATATGCATATTATTTATAAATTAGAAGCCTCTGCCTCTTAAATTCTGGAATTTATTGCTATCGGAAATCGAAATGTATCGGTAATTCAGAAACTGAGGCATTTATCGATAAAATAAAGCAAACTTGATCTGCGCCTGGTACACGAGAACTTATATTCCAAATTTGAAGTCTCTAGTTCTTATAGTCTCTGAGATCCGCGTGTTCATACAGACGGACGGACGGACAGACAGACGGACAGGGCTATATCGACTCGGCTGTTGATCCTGATCAAGAATATATATAGTTTATGGGGTCGGAGATGCTTCCTTCTGCCTTTTGCATACATTTGCACAAAACTATTATACCCTCTTTACCCATTTTTAATGGGTAAAGGGTATAAAAACGAGCATGTAATTATAGCTCTAGAACAGAACGGAACTAAATACAAATGAAAACTTTTGCACAATGCTTATAAAATGTTATATGTAAAAGACGAGTGCTGTTTTTGTTTATAAAAATTTGTTTTGTTTTGTTAACTAACAACAACGGAAGAGTTGAAAAAGCTTTTCTAAGCCGAGCACCAGCAAAAAAATAAACAAACAAAATTATCGTATATTTAAATGGTGGAAATCAAGGCAACAGTAAAAGTGAGATTGCGGTATACTTAAAATGAAGAGTTGTTCGATTTAATCGAATTTGTATTGAGTAATAAAAATTAAATCAAGCTAATATTAAAAGTGAGTTTGCAGTATACTTAATATGAAGAGTTGTTAGATTAAATTGAATTGGATGGTAAAAATGAATACGGTTTCCGAAACAGCAAATGGGATTCATTTAAATAACTAGAATTTAAATATCTACATCATGTGCTATAACCAAAACTTATAATTTAAAAACATTAGGTAGTCTTTCATTGATTTATATTTTTAGAGTTAATTAATCAACACACAAATAATTTTATGTAATAGTAGCTTTAAATTCCAAACCAGGAGCTTATAGCTAAAATATAAAAAGCACAACAATAATATTTGTTCATAACAAAAAAGCAGTTTCGCTTATCCAAAGTTAATTGTCTGCCAACAAAAGCTACAAGCCAATAACTGGAAACAGTTTATATGAGTTGAAATACAAGTAAAAAAAATAAAGTACCAACAAGTAAACTATAAACCCACTTTAAAAGCAATCACCCACTGTAGTAGTAAGTATAAAAACTGACAAGCCGTACAGCAAAACAGCAACAAAAGCAACAAATGCAACAAATAGCAACAAAAACAACAAATAGCAATATGCTGTCTGTCTGCCGGTCCGTCTCTCTGTTATATAAAAAGCAAAATAATTGGCGTGTCAGACATTTTGTTACGCTCAATTTAAGTGTTTCCGCCTTTGCATGGCAGTGAAGCAGCTCCTCTCCCCATCAACATACAGCGGAAGACAAGTGCCAAGTGCACTCCATGGGGGAGACGAAACTAGATCCGGGGTCCTGGCAAGTCACACAAAAGTTGTTAGGGGAATTTAATTTTAGCGAGATGGATTTAAATGCAGCGTTAATTGCATACATAAAATGTGAAGCAGAAGTTAAAAAATTGTTGCAGTGTATGAATTAAACTAAATATTACAAAGCAGAAGTTATTTAATATATATGATATATTTATTAGTAGTAAATCAATTTGCATCAGTCATCTAAAATGTCACGCTTATGAAAAGGCTACACTTATAATTGAAAATTAATTAATTTGCGACTTGTTGATGTTTTAATTGGAATATGCTGATTAAATATTCCAATGATGCTGCGTTACTTGTATAAAATATATACAAAAAGTATATATTTTTTTGTGTTATTAATCAAGTGCGTTCAGTGGGCATATTGATATTATAGCCGATTATTTTTATTTTTTGCTCCACACTAAATTAATATACATCCCTCCGGTTAAAAGCGATATAATTAATTTCCATAACAAAATTAGCGTTAATTAAACGCCAAAATGGCAAATGAATGAATCGTTAATTAATTGAACCATTACACATTTGGCTCGAAACAATAAATTCAATTAAAACAAGTTTTATCGTCTTAGCGTTTGCTGTGATCGGTTGTGTTTTTTCTGTGCTACATAGAGTTCGTGATTGTTTTTAATTTTTGCATAGTATGTTTTATTTTGAGTAATCCAAATTGTATTTGTGTTATCATTCTTTGTAACTACTGTGTTAATTGGTTTGGTAATTTGCGTTTTCTGTTGTAATTGTGCTGGAAAACGCAAAATTCTTTATTTTTGTAAACAAACAGTGCGCGGTCAACAGCTGTGTTTTGTTTTTGTTTTCTTAATTTGCGCTTTGTGTTTCCCGCTCTCTTTGCTTTCGGTGAGAGTTGCAATAGACAAAGCTTCATACTTACATTGCACGCCCGTTCGCTTCGCATTGTTGTTGGCATAGAGGTTTTTTTTTCTGAGCGCTTCTTTACTCTCGCTCTCTCGACGCTTACTCTCACTGTGCCAAAGTTTGGTGTTGTTGTTTCCTATTGCATCTCTTGTGTGCTTTTAACTTTTGATATTTTTTCTTTTGTTTTCGTGTGGCGCCGAATCGTTGTTCAGTTTCTCCCTTTTCTCGAGCATATTAGTTTATTTAATAATCATGTCCGCGTGCTACTTAAAAAGCTGCAAGTGCCAAGCTGACCCAAAGGCCGATTTCGTCTGTTGCTGGTTGTCTGATAACGTGGTACACGTAAAATGTGCTGGTTTCACACAGCGGGTGAAAGATATAATCGGCAATAAATCTGGTTTAAAATGGTGTTGTGAGCGATGCCGCGAGACGGAGGCTGATATCCAGGGTTTTATGAGGCAAACTAGACGGGGCTTCCATGATCTTCGTCTAGCTTTTAGTAGGCTCAGTGCTGATTTTGATGCAATGGAGAATCAGTTCAATAGTGTGAAACTATTGATTGAGTCTCCAAAGCTGAAACGATCTATTGAGCCCGCTTTGCCTCGTGAATTAAACTTATCGGACCCGGCTTTGTCATTGCCCCCTGCACCGCTAACACCTACTGTTGATAATGGTCAGCAGTTGATGCAGTTCATTTCTCCTGCACCACCACCTGCAATCAACAGTAGTGCCTCTATTGCTGGTCAGTCCATACTGTCCATACTCCTAAGCCTCTAATAGCGGTGGCACCTAGAAAACTAATTTTCCATTCGTGTCTTGCCCCTGATATATCAGTGGATGACATTAAAGCCTATATACAGGCCAAGGTGACATCAACTGGTATGTTAGTTGAAAAATTTAAATTTAACTATGAAAGAGAAATTTCCTCTTTTAAAATAAGTGTTTCGGCAGAGGTGTTTGGCACAATTTGCCGTGCTGATTTCTGGCCGAAGGGCTTAGTAATAAAAGAGTTTACAACTAAAAAACCTATTCGGCCTTCTATTACATTACCTCCGAATCCCTCTGGTGCATCATCATCTTCTAATGTTGCACCTCTCTAGCATATCAAAATGTTAGAGGTCTTAAAACTAAACTTTCTAAACTATATGTTGACTGTCTCTCTTTTGAATTTGATATTATAATATTTACCGAAACTTGGTTAAAGCCTGATATTTCCGATCATTTGATTATAGAGCTGCCAACTCTTGTGCCTTTTGTAGCAACGGATTCTACACGTAAGAATCATTGCTTCCGTAAAGCAGATTTTGTTAAACTTAATCAATTAATAATTGACACAGATTGGTCAGTACTTTATGCCTGCACCAATTTGGATAATGCTTTGTCAATATTTTATGAGACCATTGACTCACATTTTGATGCTTGCGTTTCCCGTATGAATCCTGTGAAGGCTAACAGGCCGCCCTGGTTTTCGCGGGAATTAGCTAGGTTGAAAAATGTGAAATCAAGGTTTTATAAGAAGTTTAAGAGATCGAGTAATCATTTGGATTACTCTCGATATATGGTTGCTAAAGCAACTTTTATTTCTTATAATTCGCGTTGTTACAATAATTACCTTCTTCGCTGTAGGCTGCAATTTGCACAAGATCCTAAGCAGTTCTATAACTTTGTGAACATGAAACGCAAATCGTCTTCATTACCTAACTCCGTTTTTTATGAAAATACGAAAGCAAAAGATGATCAGGAATCTGCCGATTTGTTTGCTAAGTATTTTCAATCTACTTATTCTTCCTCTATCTTCTCCCCAAACGTATCTTATCCTTATCCTGTCCAAAGAGCCAATTGCATTTTTGGACCTGTGATCACTTTAGAGTCACTTCTTGCAGACCTACATTCTATCAAGCCTGGGTTTTCTCCAGGTCCGGATGGAGTCCCTGGATGTGTACTTAAGTACTGTTCGGAGTCTATTTGCAAACCTTTACTTAAATTATTTACCTTGTCTGTCGATAGTTGTTGTTTTCCCGCTATTTGGAAGGAATCCTTTATTATTCCTCTCCACAAAAATGGCTCAAAATCCGATGTAAAAAACTACAGGGGTATTTCCAAATTGTCCGCTATACCGAAAGCATTTGAGAAAATAGTAACAACTCAACTGCAACTCTTATGTAGATCTATTATTTCACCATTCCAGCATGGTTTTGTGAAATGTAGGTCTACTACCACTAACATTCTTGAATTTACTTCACTTGTGATCAAAGGATTTCAGAATAAAATGCAAACTGATGTCGTCTATACAGACTTCAGTAAGGCCTTCGATTCTGTTAACCATTATCTCCTTTTTCACAAACTTAACCTTATAGGTTTTCCTACTAACTTTCTTACATGGATTTCGGAGTATCTGAGTAACAGAACTCAAAAAATTGTATTTAAATCTGTACTTTCTAATCCTATCCTAGTCACATCTAGGGTACCCCAGAGTAGTCACCTGGGTCCTGTGCTTATTAACCTATTTATTAATGACCTTCCTTCTGTAATAATAAATTCTAACGTACTAATATATGCTGATGACGTCAAGTTGTGCTTGACGTATAATGATATGACCTCAAAATGCTTATTGCAGGCGGATTTATTTTCCTTTTTGTCGTGGTGTAAAATAAATCTGCTCAATTTGAACTGCTCTAAGTGTAAAGTCATGTCATTTTACCGTACCAATCCTAACACTGTCAGTTACACGATCGATGGGATGCCACTTGATAGACTGAATGAAGTAAACGATTTAGGTTTACTTCTTGATCACAAGCTTTAATTTGATAAGCATATCAAATTCACTGTCAACAAAGCTTTTCAAGTTCTTGGTTTTATTAAGCGTTGGTCAAAGGAATTTGATGACCCTTATACGACCAAGTTACTTTTTACTTCTCTTGTACGTCCAATTCTGGAATATGGATCTTGTGTGTGGTCTCCGCAATATCATATTCACCAAAGTAGATTGGAATCTGTGCAAAAGATTCTACTTTTTGCGCTTCGTCGCTTTGACTGGGGTGTACTGCCTCCATACTCTGATAGGCTTCTTCTTATTAACCTTCCTTCCTTAACTAATCGTCGTGTTATGTTGGGAGTTATGTTTGTTGTAAAATTACTTAAGGGCGAAATCGACTCAACTGCGTTGATGAGCCAAATAAATTTTTCGGTACCCTCTAGACAGTCTTGATATTACCTCCCACTTTCTCTTAATCGTTGTACTACTAACTATTCCTTGCATGAACCGTTTCGAGTACTCTGTAATGATTATAACAAACTATATCATGTAATCAATTCAGAGTCCTCCATTTCACTAATTAAAAACTCAATTATAAATGTCTTATCTAGAGATTAACTTTTTGGCATGTACAGGTGGTGGATCTCAACTAATTCTTACTAATTATTTTCTTACTAATTATTTTTGGTCTGATTGGGTTTTTCTGGGTTTTCCCCAATTCTTGCAACAAATGTTGGACCATTTTGTTTTTTACCCCAGAAATCTTAGAAATAAAAAATACAAAAAAAATTATTTTTTAATTTATTTAAAGTTTTAATTTTATTTTTAATTTTAATTTAATTCAAATTTTTAATTTTTGTATTTTTGGTGTCGACTGAATTTAGTTGACAAATAAATAAAATAAAAATAAAAAATAAAGATGCTGTAGTCGAGTTGGCTCGACTACGATAAACCCTTAACCAAGTTGTTAAATATATTCTAGTTTTCTTGGCAAATTTCCCTTTAAGATGATTTGCACTCAAATGCTGAATGGCTACAAACACGTGCATACACAGTTACACATGTACACGAAATAGTAATTATCGGGGCTCTGCAGAATACACACAAGTATATTGACGCTAGCGTCGATTATCATGTCATCTCTTTCTCACACATGCGCTCGTTTATTTATGCGTACAGAAAATGCTTGCGGCTTGGCAGCAAGAAGAGCTATATGAAAATATATTTTCGACTATAATTTTGGTGTTTTTTATCCGTTGTTAATGAAATTTTGGCAATTGATCAATAATATGTATAAGCATATTATGTATAAATAAGAAGCCTCTGCCTCTTAAATTCTGGAATTTATTGCTATCGGAAATTGAAATATATCGATAATTGAAAAACTGAGGCAGTTATCCATAAAATAAATCAAACTTGATGTGCGCCTGGTAAACGAGAAATTATATTCGAAATTTGAAGTCGCAAGCTCTTGTAGTCTCTGAGATCCTGATCGCAGATGCATCCTTCTGCATGTTACATACATTTGCACAAAACTATTATACCCTTCTTACCCATTTTTAATTGGTTAAGGGTATAAAAATCCCAATATAATCAAACTGTATAGATATTTATCTGCTTCTTACAGAATAAAACTAAAGAATTTCATACAAAATTTAATTCGCTATATATATAGTATATATGTTTATATAAAACTTATACTTAATCAAATGCACAATTTTTAGAAAATTTAATCTAAATTTTCATACACCGTTTTTTTTTACTTTTTTAATGTATCAACAAGCATATAAAAAGGAATTTAAAATTCCAGCACCATTTTTGGTGTTCGGGCAACAAACCGTTTGCAAGATTGCATGTAACCCCAACATTTAGCAGTCGAGCCATATAATTACCAATACACACATATGTATACAAAATCATATACATATATATACTAATATGTATACAATAAGTTACATACACAAATGTGGTTACAACTCTGCACACTTCCGCTTAAAACCTTTGACTTCCGCTTTGTAGCGCAGTTAGAATATATGCAACAAGCAAAATAAATCGTCGGGCAACAAATGTTCAATATTTTGCAATCGCATGTGACATGCATATGCAAATTTGCATACAATTTTCATTTTATATTTTTGCGTTAAAAAAAAATAATAATAAAAAAGGGAAAAAAGGAATATATGTGCGCATTTAAAAGTATGCCGCCCATATTGAATCTGCCAGCTGCTGGGGCGGCAATGTACATATCGCATTATCGACCGCAAGCAATAAAAATCAATAAATTTTGAATTTACGCTTAATAAAGAATGCAGCAGAGACAATTTATGTGGTGATCTATATAATAAAGACAACCAGCCAGCGACCCAGCAAGCAATGTCCGTCGATGTCAATAATGCAATGTCGAAAGTTAGCCTGCGCTTAAATGGCAGCAAGCAAAATCTGGTTATGTTGCCATCAATCATGACTGGCGCCATTGTCAGTTCCAGGTTCACACCAATCCAGCCGGTGATGCATCGTCAGCGGTAATTGGAAATAGGTGGTGTTGCGATTGTGTGGTCAGCGCCAGCTCGTGGTTGCAAGCTGCAAAACTGCTAAAGCTGTGTTGAGCTCTCATTTATGTTGATGACTTTATTAGCGTATGAATTGTATTTAATTAATGGGCATTCTCTAAATAGCCAATGAGCGTTTGACACCTCAAAGATAATAAATAAATAAAATTGAAATTTGTATACATATAAATAATTAAATTATATGTAAATAATTCAAGCCTTCAACTTTTCAATTCACAAAATTTAGAAATTTTATTGTATAGGAAGTTGGATTTAAATTACCTGTTGCAAGGGATTTAATCTGGCAGGTTTGGTGGGTTTCTACAATCCAGTCACGGCTTTTGCAAATTATGCCCCATAAATTACCATAAAACTTAAATTTTAAGCAAAACAATAAACAAGGTAAATATCAAATTCTGTTAAACTTAAATTTTAAGCAAAACAATAGACAAGTTAATTATCAATGTATGTTCCAATTAATCTCTATTTCTGTATTCTCAAAAGAACGAAATATGAAAAGTATTTTTAAATGAATCGCATAACAAATAAACAATGAACGAATTTTAAAAATATTTTTAATTTTCACCAAGAGTATATTAACTTCGGCTCCAAAATGATAAGTACATTTTTTCACACATTTTTTTGGGTCGCATTTGATGACGTTCTCCGCAGTGGGGATATAATACGAGTATATAAATATATGTATATCAATTTTTTGTTTTGTAACGCGACTTTGCGGCACACTTGGAGCTTGGGAGAGTCCGTAGTTGACTACGTGCGGAAATGTCTCTAAATTGTGTGTAAAAATGTTAGCTCCTCGTTATTTGTTTTGTTTTCGCTTTCTGCGCTGCTGACACCATATGGTCCCTGCAGATAAGGCTAAGTAATTGATGGACACTGTGAGAGTCAAATGCAAACTAAAATGCTTTTCTATTTTATAATACATAAATAGATACATATGTATGCAATATTAAAGAAAGGTAGGATGGCGCTTAAATTTAGTGAACTGATTTGAACATTTTTGTAGCCACAAATTACGACCAATCGTTAATATAAGTAGCAACTGAGGTTTGTGCTCGGTTTATACGGTTGTAGTTTCGCTCAGAGTTAGACTATGAAATTGAGACATGTTCCTTGACTACATATTGCGGTTTACTCAAACGGCACAGTTTTGATGATGAAACGGGGGCGAGGACCAAGTGCTCAGATTCATGTACTGTAACATGCCGACTTTGTTTGCTTAAAACTTATCAAGGCCATTGCAAGAGAATGGGCCGAAAGGGGGGCCGCTGCCCACCACAGCACACAGAACAGTGAAACGCTTAAGGCTGCATTTATCTGGCTCATCTCAGTGTATATAGTCAACTTTTATAGTATCTGTCGATTTTGTGTGCTCTCTGCACACAACCCAGACCCAAATGCAGTCTCTGCCTCTGTATATGTGTACATGTGTGTGTGCCTGTGTGTGTATTCTCTTAGGATGAGGTTTGCTGGTCATTTCACTTGATCGGGCAATTTGCAACTGGGCATTGTCTAAGCGACTACAATCTGATAGCTAAGTTAACTGGCACACATCGCATTTTGTGTTTTTGGTTTTGGCTTGTGCCCCAGCCAAATACTCATAAGAAATCAGAAAAGTGAAGCTGAAAAGACTATTTGAAGATTGGCCATGCACCTTTAGGGCTTTTATTCGATATACATATGTATGTCAAGGATTCCAAAAACATGCACTCGTAAGGGGCTTACCAAATGCCAAATGTTATCTGCTAATTCAAAAATGTATAATTGAAAGGCAAAACAATATACTTTAATGGCATGTCGATTGTTATATATAATATTTATCGAACCTTGACAACGTTGTTCTGTTGACTCCTTGTATGGTATACATTTTATAATTTGACAGGCCACTTCATAACAAGCTTTGTTGCCCATCTGATCACAACTTGGCAAATGATTAATCAGCTTAGTGAATCAGATTATTTTATAAATTTAATGTACTGGTCTATATATTTAATATTAAAGCCACAAAAGTTTTCGGCAAAACCATAAATTCCAACTGGGTTATGTAAGTGCGCATAATAAATGGAATATATGCATGTATATAAGGACTATCCATGGTTGTGCAGAGGCTCAACTAAAAGCTGTCAACAAGGGCAAAATACAATAAATATACGCTGCTTATGATTAATGATTTACGCAAACAAGTAAAAAAAAAAGTGCAGTAGGAAAAAAGTACCTAAACTGTGAGAGTAGCTAGTATGCCTAAAAGCAGGCAACATTCAACGTCAACATCCAAGGGCTATGGGGCTGCGGCTTTTAGTTTGTTTGTCTTTACAGGGAGCGTAGCGTGTATTACGGGAATTAAAATGTTATTATATAAAATAAAAGTGAGGGCCAGGACAACCGAGCTGCGACGAGTTGCAAGAGGCATTTGTTGGGGTGCCAAGTGGCTGGCCACTGATCCTGGATAACGAAGCGATAATCACACCCAGCACGGGCTTAACAGTCAACATACCTACAATATGACTGACGGACAGACAGATGAACAGTCAGTTGGACAGACAGACAGACAGACAGGCAGGCAGGCATGCAGGCAGGGAGGTATGTGACTTGTACATAATTCTCAATTTGTACTTTTCTCGTCCTTTGCGATGAACTTAATTTTATGCTTTTGCGTTAACGTAAATAACCAGGGGTCACAGTGGCAAGGACGTCCCCCATGCGACAGAACCAAATGGAATTTGAGAAATTTACTTGCTTAAATGGAAAGCCACCCAACAACCTTTGGAGCTGATCCAATTTGAATAAGTTTGCCTGTTGCCTGTTGCCTGGCAGCCACTCAGCCCTGAGTCCAGCTGTTAATTGTATTCTAGTTTTATTGCCAAGTTTCCCAAGCAAAAAAAGGCTATCACCCCCACAGAGTAATTACAGACATTGAATAGACTGAACATCACCATGGCGTAAGCCATCAAGCAGATGGCAATTGTAGGTGTTCCAAAATTGATCAGGATCACAAAATTAAATGTTCGATTTACTTTCCCGGTAATGCTCAACAATTGGATGTGATATGCAATCAGCGACTTAAGCTGATCATTCGCACCTGGTTGACTGGCATCCAAGAATGCCAGGCCACTGGCAAGGGCATCAAAATGGAGCTGGATTTGTGTAACGAAAACGTAAAGCAAGAACTGACTTAGCGTCATAAAAACGAAGGCCATGATTGAGGATACCACCTGGCACAAATACGCTGCCACATAGCTTACAATTGACTCCGGATTGGTCAGCAACTGCCAAGGATACCAAGTGTTGCTCTGGAACTTGTATTTGAAGTGCGCTGACTTCAACAGTAGCTCGTACACTATTACTATAATAGGCAGGGTATTGTAAAATATACAAGCGAAAGTGAAGTAAATCGCTCATTAGGCTCATTAGGCGTGTCGACTTCTCATAATAGTAATCAATGCGAGATTCTTGTGCCTGTCTGGAGTAGAGCTGTTGTAGCTCGGACAGAAGGGACTCAGAGTCGGTGCGATGTTGTAGAAGCATCCACATATTAGATATACCAAACGATAACTGTCCCACGATGCCACCCGGCTGCTCCACCGACCAGTCGACCAGGAACGGATATATGATCACGCCCACTATTTGATAAATCATATTTAGTGCGATAAAGTATAACCATATTGCTCCACTTTGAATGTTGGCCACTTAACATGGAACTATCTTTTATAACAGCGCGGAACGGCGGCACTTGTGACTAATCAAAGAGCATTTTAAAAAATTTTCTTTTGCAATTTATTCGAGCTCCCAAGTTATAGAAATGACAATATTTAATAAGCTCCTGGGAATATTCATCTGATCAAATTGGTTTAGTATTCAAAGCCATTATATTAAAGTTAATAAATGGCTAAATGCAACCACAGCTGCCTGCCGTAAACGGTTCTCACAAAATATTCCTTTCTCTTTATACCCTGAACCCATTAAAAATGGGTAAAAAGGGTATAATGGTTTTGTGCAAATGTATGTAACAGGCAGAAGGAAGCATATCCGACCCCATAAAGTATATATATTCTTGATCAGGATCAATAGCCGATTCGATATAGCCCTGTCCGTCTGTCCGTCTGTCTGTCTGTCCGTCCGTCTGTATGAACACGCGGATCTCAGAGACTATAAGAGCTAGAGACTTCAAATTTGGAATATAAGATCTCGTATACCAGGCGCAGATCAAATTTGCGTTATTTTATCGATAACTGCCTCAGTTTCTGAATTATCGATACATTTAGATTTTCGATAGCAGTAAATTCCACATATCTCTCACAATTTAATGGATACAGTCACCAATTTTGGTTGGTAGGTTGTTAGCGGGGTCCTTGAAAGATCGGCATGTGCCACGCCCACCTCCGACGCCCACATCACCCCCGCCCCTAAAATTTTCAAATGGCTATATCTTCCAAAGTTTTTTAGTAGGGAACGTCAAATTTGGTAGGTATATTACTGGTAGTCGCCTTTAAGAACCGATAATAAATTTGTGGTGCCACGCCCACACCTGCGCCTATAATCAACAATTCCGATTGTAAATCGATAACTCCGTATATCTCCGAACATTTTAAAGATAGAGTAAACAAACTTGGAAGGTAATTTGCTGGTAACCTCCTCCAAAGATTGGCTTACCAATTTTTGGACCACGCCCACATCCGCCGCCCCCAGGAACTTCGTCCCTAGAAATTTAAAATGCGCATATCTGCCGTAATTTGCCAGCTAGAGGCGCAAAGTTAGTTGCCCAAAATATTTTGGGCCACGCCCACTCCCGCCCACAAAAAACGATAAATGCCTGTATCTCTCGCGATTCAAGAGCTACAGTTACCAAACTTAGAAGGTATATTACTAAAACCGGGCCACGCCCACTCCAGCCCCCAAAAACGATAAACCTATAATGCATTTAAAGCTTGGTTCAGGGTATATGGTATTCGAGCTCACTCGACTACAGCGTTCTTACATGTTTTATTATCAATTTTTTTCTTACTTTTTTTTTTGCAACTTGTCCCATTTTCGTGAACTTTTAGTCAAGGCTGCAAACACTTTAAATATTAATATAAAATGCCGAAACCGAAGTACTTTTAAATATTTAATATTTCTATTTGCTCTTTGGTAAGTATTCAAGTTTCATCTCTCGTAAAAAATTGCAAAAGTTCTGAGAGCTCTGCGCAGATTTATCACCGATGTGTCTTTTTGCGGTGGCTAAAGTTAGTCATTTGGCATAATAGGAATGTAATTGGTCGTCATCATTTTAGACCAGAAAAATGTGGCCTTCTAATGTGTACATATTGTGGGTCTGCACTTGCGCAAAATTTACCACTAAGCAAGTGCTTCCCTTCACCTTTTTCAAAATGGGTAAAAGCTCTACAAAAGCATCAGCAACAAATATCAACAAAAACGAGCAGAATACCTTTTCAGGTAAAATTATTTATCTGAGTTCAAACTAACTTAAATGAATAAAATGGAAATAGTTCTTAGCATTGATGATTCAATTAAGCAGCTGTTTTGATGTACTATTTTGTTTTGTTCATAGGCAAATAAGAATGTGGTATGTGGGTGGCAGGTTTAGCACTGTTTCTGTTCAAGTGATCAGGTGTGTGTGTTTTTGGAAATATGTTGTGTGTTTTCTTTCCGGGACTGAAAGCACTGAGAGCCTTGTGACAAGCAAAAACCGAAGACAGTCGTTTGTTTATTTCTTTTATATTTGTGTTAACCTCATAATGTGATGCCTTTAAGCCGACTATCAGTCTTTTATATTTAGCTCGCTCCTGTTGCCAGCAGCGCTGTCTGGCATCATTGTACGTCTATTACTTTGAATGTGCATGTGTGTGTTTGTGTGCACTCCATCTCCGCCGGAAGCTTTGCGGAAAAGGGAGAGTTTCGGCTCGTACTCGTGTATGTATCGTACTTACCGCTTGATGCCTTGTTTATTTCTTTGTTTATGGCCATTTTTGTTTTTATGGTCGCATTCTTTCTTGTTCATCCCGCCGCAACTTTCTGATTGTATCTTTTATATTTATGTGGTTTGTGGTACGGTCGCGCATCATATGGCAGGTCTATGTATACATATACTCAATTGAAGGCGGGAGGTGAGGAGTGGGTCCATGTCTATGGCTCGGTTATTGTGCTTCTTTATCATTGTGAATTCGTTAGCGTTTATTATTTGTTTTTTTTTTCGCGTCACCTTTTCTCGTTGGTTGTGGTAATTAAACTTTGATTGCTTTCAAATTGTTTTTATTGATTGGCATATTTTACTTCGATTTCAGCAGTATGCGTCCGTCTCCTCAGGCAAAAGTCTAATCGACATTTTCACTGAAAATTCAGTTGGCATATTTTAGTTGCAGGCATTTGTTGCTGTCATTCAAACTGATAATTGAGCTAAACAGTTTTCACAATCAGTAACTTGAAAAAACGTCAAATATTTTGATGAAATTAAAATTGGGTTATTAAATTGAAAACAAAAGCAGAATACCTAACAAAATTACAAAGCGATTCATTAAATATTTACAACTATTATTGCCTGTGCTCGTTAAAACTTAACGCTTCAAATAAAATTTAATCAGTTGGAATGTTTATTATTTTCATAAATGAATTGTACACAATTATAATAGTATGCAAGTTTTTGTTGTAGATATATGTAAAGAAATTATTATAGATGTACTTCCAGTCCGACAACTTTTAGTAAATATATCAATTGAATTTTAGTGGCAGCTGCAATTTTCGCATTATCTGCAAATGAAACGATGCTTTCAGCTACTTTGAACGCTATTTGGCCAACAATTTGGGCTCAGCGTGTGCATATTCAAGTCAAAGACAAACAAAGCACAGAATACTTGGCAACGGCCAAAATGTTTTCTTTGCGGCCAAATAGAATTGAATCCATATATAGATGTTGAATGTGGCACGTACACAACGCCAATTGTCAGGACTCAAATTCAAACTCAAACTCAAATCGAGCGGCAGCTGCGCCAAATAGAAAATCTGAATTATAACCGAGTAAGGAAAGCCGGCATAACGGCGATTGAAGGCGTGAGGGAGTGTGAGTAATAGTTTTGGCTGGCAGCGTGTCCGCCTGGAATTTATGGACACTGTTTGGCCAAGTGGCCCTTCGCTGGTACTCACTTTGAAAACTTGGCAGCTGGATACCAACGGTAGCGGCATCCATTTTAGCCACTGACAACTGTAAGGAAGCGGATCCAACTGTTGGATTTAACTAATAAGGCTTTTGGCCACATCCAAACGGAAAATTTTCAAGAATTAACGTGCTTGTTTCCACGGCCGCAGCATAAATAAAGCCAAAATACTTAGATTGGGGCACGCTGAGCTGGCCGGCCAGTAAACTTATGACCCGTCCCAGACATGGGTCAGCAGCTATTAATTCAATCCAAACTAAATTTCAAGTGACAACTTTTGTTCGCGTTGTTTACAACATTGCTCTTCTTTGCCACCAGTCTCTGCAGCCCTATCTCTTTTCCTCAATATACACAAGTAGTCGGCTGTGAAAATTTATATGCATCGCCAATGAAAATTAAACGTTTCAAGAGTTTACGAGAAGCACAGCTGCTTCTACATCCAACTTGGACACTATTCTGAACTGCACCTACGAAAATAGTGTGAAAAATAGTTTTTGCTGACGCTAGAGCAAAATTAAATTAAGATTAATTCACCCATTATCCAATGAAATTTATTTATTTTGTTAGATACTATTTGCATTAGAGTAGCATTTTAGTCGAATCACAGACCCTTGTTTTTAACTGGTACCATTTTTCTATTTATCTGGTTATTTTCGAGTGGCAGCCAGATATATTCCCATTTAATTTTTACAGACTTAAGGTACTAAAAGGACGAATTAATAAATCGGCTGTCAATCCATCATTATAAGGACCACTCAAATTGTTCGCAGAAATGCTTCTGATTCTGACGAATTGGAAAATTCAAAGCCAAAATCGATCATGCAGTCAAGATTTAAGGACTGGCAAGGAAATTGTGCCGAGTAACAACAGCCGATGATTTCCGTAATGCTTGAATGCCATTCAATAATAATCGTCTTAACATACCCAATGCAATACGGCTTTAATAAAAAAAATAAAATATAAAAATAATGTTTTATACATTAATAGTTTTGTCATCGCTGAATGGGCTGCAGTAAAATTTGTAACAAAAGGCATTGTTATACCCTGAGCCCATTAAAAATGGGTAAAAAGGGTATAATGGTTTTGTGCAAATGTATGTAACAGGCAGAAGGAAGCATCTCCGACCCCATAAAGTATATATATTCTTGATCAGGATCAACAGCCGAGTCGATATAGCTCTGTCCGTTTGTCTGTCCGTCTGTCCGTCCGTCCGTCTGTCCGTCTGTATGAACACGCGGATCTCAGAGACTATAAGAGCTAGAGACTTCAAATTTGAAATATAGGTTCTCGTCTACCAGGCGCAGATCAAGTTTGCTTTATTTTATCGATAACTGCCTCAGTTTCGGAATTATCGATACATTTCGATTTCCAAGTTAATATTACATTCGGTTTTATGAAATTTATTTCATAGTTTTTTCTTGTTTTTGTGTATTTACATTCAACTTCCTTTTGTTTTAAGATACCGTTTATACATTTGTTTGTTATTAGCTTCTTTTCTGTTGCTGAATAAGTTTTATTCTTATGTAAATAATATTTATATCTAAAAGTTTCGGTTAAAATATTCTTTTCTTCGTCTGGATATGGTATTATTGAATATAAAGTTTCTTGTGATAGAGTTTTCGTTATATGTGATATTATTATAATTTCATTTGTCTTGGGTTTTATCCAAGTTGATGTTTTAATATTTAACAATTTTTCTGAATCAACATTTAATAAATTATCATGTTTTAGTAATTTTGGGTTAAAAATTCCCAATCTGGTCAGTTGCATCCCCATTTCGATATCTTCGATGTATTCAGAAAATTGTTGTAAGTTAAACATTAATAAACTTAATTCCATTATTTCTATCCCATGATTGACTGCTTCTATGACTTTGCTTAGTTCGTTTACCTGTATGCTATTAGCCTCTAAGTCATATATTTTTCAGTAAGTTCTGTTTTGTCGTCTTCAGTTAATGTGCCAACTAAATATTTGTAACCTTTTTCTACTAAATTTAGGAGTCCTCGTTTCTGTCTTTTGATTATTTTTATTCCGTTCATTTCTCTATGAAGTTTTTCCACAAGATATTCTATTTGGGGTAGATACCTAAATTCATGTATCTGAGATATTAGATCTTTTTCAGTATTTTTGGTTCTTGTTAAGTTAACTGTTAGGCAGTGGTATTCGAAATCTGAAGGTATGCTTATTGAGACTGTTTTAAATAAAATGTACCCGTTTTGTGCTTTTACTGGGCTTATTTCTATATTTTGGGTATTACTCTGAGTTATTGTTAACGTTAGTATTGTCATTATTAACAGATGGACCGGTAGATGAATCTTCCGTAGTTGACCTGAAATGATTGTTATATTTGTTTATGTTTATTTTTTTTTTCTTTTTGAATTTAGTTTCGGAATTATCGATACATTTCGATTTCCGATAGCAATAATTTCCACATATCTCTCACAATTAAATAGATACAGTCACCAATTTTGGTTGGAAGGTTGTTGGCGAGGTCCTTGAAAGATCAGCATGTCCCACGCCCACCTCCGACGCCCACATCACCCCCGCCCATAAAAATTTCAAATGGCTATATCTTCCGCAGTTTTTGAGTAGGGAACGTCATATTTGGTAGGTATATTACTGGTAGTCGCCTTTATGAACTGATATTAAATTGGTGGTGCCACGCCCACACCTGCGCCTATAATCGACAATTCCGATTGTAAAACGATAACTCAGTATATCTCCGAAAATTTAAAAGAAGGAGTAACCAAACTTGGAAGGTAATTTGCTGGTAACCTCCTCCAAAGATTTGCATATCAATTTTTGGACCACGCCCACAACCGCCGCCCCCAGGAACTTCGTCCCTATAAATTTAAAGTGAGCATATCTGCGTAATTTGCAAGCTAGAGTCGCAAATTTTTGAAGGATTATTACTGGTAACTCCCACAAAGATCGATAAAAAAATTAGAAGGCCACGCCCACTCCAGCTACCTAAACCGATATACCTGTTGGTGTAAGTCGATAAACTCATATATCTCACGCAATTTGACAACTTAAGTCACCAAATTTTAAATGTAAATTGCTTGTAACACCCTTCATAAATGTGGAAAAAAAATTTTGGACCACGCCCACTCCCGCCCACAAAAAACGATAAAAGCCTGTATTTTCCGCAATTTCAGAGCTACAGTTACCAAACTTAGAAGGTATATTACTAAGATCGGGCCACGCCCACTCCAGCCCCCAAATCCGATAAGCCTATAATGCATTTAAAGCTTGGTTCAGGGTATATGGTATTCGAGCTCACTCGACTACAGCGTTCTTACTTGTTTTTTAATTATTACAGTTACCAAACTTAGAAGGTATATTACTAAGATCGGGCCACGCCCACTCCAGCCCCCAAATCCGATAAGCCTATAATGCATTTAAAGCTTGGTTCAGGGTATATGGTATTCGAGCTCACTCGACTACAGCGTTCTTACTTGTTTTTTAATTATTACAGTTACCAAACTTAGAAGGTATATTACTAAGATCGGGCCACGCCCACTCCAGCCCCCAAAACCGATAAGCCTATAATGCATTTAATGCTTGGTTCAGGGTATATGGTATTCGAGCTCACTCGACTACAGCGTTCTTACTTGTTTTTATACCCTGAACCCATTATAAATGGGTAAAAAGAGTATAATGGTTTTATGCAAATGTATGTTACAGGCAGAAGGAAGCATCTCCGACCCCATAAAGTATATATATTCTTGATCAGGATCAACAGCCGAGTCGATATAGCCCTGTCCGTCTGTCTGTCTGTCCGTCCGTCTGTATGAACACGCGGATCCCAGAGACTATAAGAGCTAGAGACTTCAAATTTGGAATATAAGATCTCGTATACCAGGCGCAGATCAAGTTTGCGTTATTTTATCGATAACTGCCTCAGTTTCTGAATTATCGATACATTTAGATTTTCGATAGCAGTAAATTCCACATATCTCTCACAATTTAATGGATACAGTCACCAATTTTGGTTGGTAGGTTGTTGGCGAGGTCCTTGAAAGATCGGCATGTGCCACGCCCACCTCCGACGCCACCATCACCCCCGCCCCTAAAATTTTCAAATGGCTATATCTTCCGCAGTTTTTGAGTAGGGAACGTCAAATTTGGTAGGTATATTACTGGTAGTCGCCTTTAAGAACCGATAACAAATTGGTGGTGCCACGCCCACACCTGTGCCTATAATCGACAATTCCGATTGTAAATCGATAACTCCCTATATCTCCGAACATATTAAAGATAGAGTAAACAAACTTGAAAGGTAATTTGCTGGTAACCTTCTCCAAAGATTGGCTTACAAATTTTTGGACTACGCCCACATCTGCCGCCCCAGGAACTTCGTCCCTAGAAATTTAAAATGCGCATATCTGCCGTAATTTGCAAGCTAGAGTCGCAAAATTTTGAAGATATGTTACTGGAAACTCCCAAAAAGATCGATAAAAAATTGGATGGCTACGCCCACTCCACCTACCTAAGCCGATACACCTGTTGGTGTAAATCGATAAGCATATACAGTGGTTCACAAAATGGTTGGACCAGTGCCTAGCAAAAAATTTAAAGTGCTATAAAGTTTAAACAAGGAAACAAATTCAAAATGTTTAAATGCCAATTTGCTTAATGTTATATCACATTTGAAAAACAAACTTTAGTTTTTATTAAAATATTAATTAATTAATTAAAATTAGTCAAAATCTGAAAACATAACCAAAATTCATGTCACAAAAGTATTTGGACCAGTCTTAAAAAAAGTTACATATTTGGCGTATAAAAGCTTAAATAAGGATGTTAATACTTAGTATGATATCCTTTAGCCTTAACAACTTCGCTTAACCTATTTTTCATGGAAGACACCAGCTTCCGGGTAGTTTCTGGACTGATCTTGTTCCACTCCTCCAGCAGAGCAGTCTTGAGATCTTGTTTGCAGGATATGTGTGTGTTTCCGGATGTTATTTTCCAGCAGAGCCCACAAATTTTCAATAACATTTAAGTCTGGAGACTGGGCCGGTGGAATCATCACGTGGGGGCAGTTCCAGATAAGCCAGGACTGTACTATTCCGGACATATGCTTGGGGTCGTTGTCCTGGTAGAACCGGAAGGTCGTCGGATTCCTAGCTTCTCGGCACTTTGGAGTAAATTTTCCTTTAGTATATTGAAGTATACATTCCTGTCCATTGTTGTGTCAATAATCACAAAATTTCCGCCACCGGCTGCCGAGATACAGGCCCAAACCGTGACACTTCCTCCGCCGTGCTTGACTGTTGCCTTCAATTGTTTGGGGTCCACCTCAGTATTGGGTTGTCGCCACATATAATTCCATCCGTCCTGGCAAAAAATGTTGAATTTGGGCTCATATTCAAATATGACTATGTTCCAGAACTCCAAATCCTTGCCCAAGTGGATTTTGGCGAATGTCATCCTGTACCCTGTATTTTTTGCTTATATAAATTGCTCTTTCTGTGGTACTTGGGCCTTAAAGTCATGGTTGCGCAAAACTTGGAGCCCAGTTCCCATACTGAACTTTTTCCTTATTCCATCCTGCACCCATTGAGTCAGTTTTTGAGCCGATAGCTTAAGATTTCCCATTGAAATCTTGATGATCCTCGGCTCGTCCTGCTCGGTGAAAATCGGGTTTGGAGCCATTCCGCCCTTGTCCTCTGTCCAATTTTCGTCGACGGAACTCCAAATGATGTGGAATACAGTTGAGGTGTTTAGATTGACCATTTTAGCTATTTGGCGATATGAATATCCGATTTTTAAGTGTTCCAGGATGAGTTTCTTTTGCTCAATGGTAGTCAGTTTGCCCATGGTCCTTGTTGCCTTGTTGCACCCGAATTGCAGGAAAAAACTAAACTGACTATGGAGGATTGGTCTATTAAAACCGAAAATATTAAATTTTAGGTAAAAAAATCCGGGTTTTATGGCACGCAGGTGTCCATAAAGTACCTGGTCCAACATTTTTTGACCTATAATTTAGGTACTTTTTTACATAACCCGACCTAGTGGGTGGGGAAATCCCAATTTTTTAAGGTCATATATTAATTTTTGTGGTTAATATATGTACCTGCCATGGGTCTTTGGAATTTTTGAAAAATATTACATAATTACTTTATGGCAGGCAATTAAAATTGGTGCTAGGCACTGGTTCAACCATTTTGTGAGCCACTGTATGTGGGATTGGTGTGTGGTTTCTGAGACCAACGCCAACAACAACGACGAACATGAAGAACAGTAACAACGACGATCCCTAGACAACAACGATGCCGAGACGACGAAGAGCAACGAGAGCGAATTCGCAAGACGGCGAATCCGATCGAGGAAGAGAGACGACGACGAAGACGACGACGATGACGTGACGACGACAAGGGAGTTGCGTATGAACCTTTGAGAGAGGAAGTCGAGTGAGCTGCGCGACGAGTGAAGTTGATTGTTCGAGCAAGCTGAAGAAAACACGATTTAATGTTGAAACTCATTGACATCTAACAATATTCAATAAACTATTCAATAAAGTATTAAACCTACCCATATTTTGGGGGCTCGTCCGGGATGATATGAACAAATAAAACCAGAAAAGACAATTGAAAAATTTTTTGGTGCAAAATCGACGAAATAGTGTGCATTAAGTCGACGAAAATAGTGCGCATTAAAACGACGAAGAAGTTAATTTCAATCGACGAAGGAAATTAACTGACGTAAAGATGCCAAATTTAAATGATTTAATTGGAAACAATTTGCGTTCGGGAAAGAGATTGAGCATATGTGGATTACATCAATTTATATTCGAGTCAGAAGGAGACAGAGCGAATAGAAATCGATTGCGCGAGTTCAGTGGATTCAACTATGACGAAAAGAACGAAAAATATGAAGCAAAACTAGAGTACATACAAGAAAAACTGTCGGACCATGATCTTGTATCAATTTGCGACATATTGAACATAAGTTACAAAGTTGAAAATATGCCGTTACATATTTTTCGTAACTTACAAGCCAGTCAAATGCTGCAACATACCGATGAAGACGAAAGCAACGACGAAGACGAAAACAGCGACAATGAGGAAGGCAGCGAGAACGAAGAAAACGCAACGGGAAGAAACCTCGCTCACAATCGGCAGACAAAGAAGACAACACGTGGATTAAGGGACACAGTGCATAATAGCGAACAAGAAATTGCAAACGATGTACAGTCACCGCGTTTCGCTATGAGTTTTCGTGACGTAGAAGAGTGCATCAGAAATTTCGACGGTAGCGGTGAAATTGCTGTGGAAGAATGGATAACGGAATTCGAAGAACAAGCATTGCTTGTGTGTTGGAGTGATATACAAAAACTAATTTTCGCCAAAAAGTCACTGAGAGGAATTGCCAAGTTGTTTGTGTTGAGTGAGAAACATTTGAATTCGTGGCAAACGTTGAAAAAGGCCTTATTGAGTGAATTTAAATCACAAGTGTCAAGCAAACAAATACACACGCAATTGAGTGAAAGCAAACGCCGTAGTAATGAAAGTGTTTATGAGTATTACTACAGAATGAAAGATTTTGCTTCTCGTGGAAAAGTTGAAGACGACGCACTAATGCAATATGTGATCGATGGAATTGACCAACTTTCAGTAAATAAATCTATTCTATATGGTGCAAAAAACTTGAGTGATTTTAAAAACAAATTGAAAGACTACGAAAAAATTAGTGCAAATACGAAAAAGAGCGAAAAATACAATAAAAATGAGAATATTCAAGCCGTTCAGATTAGAAAGAAAACAAACTATTGTTTCAATTGTGGTGAAATCGGACATTTGTCAAACAATTGTGAAAACAAACACAAAGGCAAAAAATGTTTTAAGTGTGAGCAATTCGGACATATTTCACAAAATTGCAAAAATGACGTCAAAGAAGAAACAAATATGCGCCGTATAAAAAACTACACTCAAGCAACAGCAAAAGAAGTTCGCGTAAATAACATGAAGTGTTTAGCATTGTTTGATACTGGCAGTAAATTTAATTTGATTCGCAACGATCAAAACTAAGCTGGCCAAAATTAAAAGACAGTAACGTGCATTTAGTCGGTTTCGGAAACATTAATAACTCCAATAAGATAAAACCAATAGGACAATTCGAAATTACTGTGAATATTGATGAAAACGATTATGTGTTGAACTTTCACGTGGTGCCAACAAGTTGCACCGACATCACCTTGATTATTGGAGAAGAGCTATGCCTCTAGGCAGAAATATCGTTTAATCACAAGGGTGTTAGTGTCCGCAAATACGAAAGTGAAAATAATGAAAATGACAAAAACTTCGAAACAAACATAATGCAAATCAACGTGGTAAATGAAAATGAACAATTTAACATAAACAATGACACCAGTGGTTTAATAAAAAATGAGGTTCGCAAAATGATTGAGAACTATAAGCCGGAAAAATCAAATAAGTACATGGAAGCCGAAGATCGCACCAAGACTGAATATGCGGTGCTACAGGCGCGCTATCACATGCTGGAGGAGCAGTATAGAGAGTCGGAGTTGCGTGCCGAGGAGCGTTTGGCCGAGGAGCAGAAGCGTCATCGCGAAATGTTGGACCGTGTGGAACGCGAAGCCTCGCTCCAGAATGAGAATTGCCAGATGAAGATCAAAGCCACCAAAATCGAGGTGAGTGTACTGCGCGACGAGGTGCAGCGATTGCGTGTTTTTTGCGATAAGCAGGCCAACGATTTGCATCGCACCAAGCATCAGCTGGAGCTGGCACACGTTCAAATTGCCGACCTGCAACAGAAATACGATGAGCAGCTGCAAACGCTATGCCAGCACAAAAAGAAAAAGAAATCCACCGAGGAGCTAATGCTCGTACCCGCGAGAAGAACGGGGCACGCGCCATGCCCACCACACGGTGTGAATTATTAGTTGGAGTCAAGATGCGCTCAAAGGAGGACCATCAACTACAAGAATTGATCAAAGAAGAAGCCATCAATACATTCAATGAAGCCCGAGATGATCAACGAGGCAAAGCAAAGTCCCAGATATTAAAGCTACAAGACGAAAAGAAGAAGACATACAATTTACGGCAGCTAGAAAATACAACGTTGGAGACTTAGTCGCGATCAAAAGAACACAATTCGGGAGTGGACTCAAACTGAAGCCAAAGTTTTTGGGCCCCTACGAGATTGTCAAGGTAAATCACAACAACGCCTATGATGTCACAAAAGTCGGTAGCTCTGAGGGTCCAAATAATTCGTCAACATGCGCCGAATATCTAAAGCCCTGGTCGACGCCTGAAGATGATGAGGACGAAGATGCATTCGAGGCGAATGCATAGTCAGTATGGCCGAATGTGTGATTGGTGTGTGGTTTCTGAGACCAACGCCAACAACAACGACGAACACGAAGAACAGTAACAACGACGATCCCTAGACAACAACGATGCCGAGACGACGAAGAGCAACGAGAGCGAATTCGCAAGACGGCGAATCCGATCGAGGAAGAGAGACGACGACGACGACGAAGACGACGACGATGACGGGACGACGACAAGGGAGTTGCGTATGAACCTTTGAGATAGGAAGTCGAGTGAGCTGCGCGACGAGTGAAGTTGATTGTTCGAGCAAGCTGAAGAAAACACGATTTAATGTTGAAACTCATTAACATCTAACAATATTTAATAAACTATTCAATAAAGTATTAAACCTACCCATATATATCTCACGCAATTTGTAAACTTAAGTCACCACATTTTCAAGGTATATTTCTAGTAACACCCTTCATAAATGTGGAAAAAAAATTTTGGACCACGCCCACTCCAGCCCACAAAAAACGATAAATTCCTGTATCTCCCTTAATTTAAGAGCTACAGTTACCTAACCTAGAAGGTATATTACTAAGATCGAACTCCAAAATATTTTGGGCCACGCCCACTCCCGCCCACAAAAAACGATAAATGCCTGTATCTCCCGCAATTCAAGAGCTACAGTTACCAAACTTAGAAGGTATATTACTAAGATCTGGCCACGCCCACTCCAGCCCCCAAAAACGATAAACCTATAATGCATTTAAAGCTTGGTTCAGGGTATATGGTAGTCGAGCTCACTCGACTACAGCGTTCTTACTTGTTTAATTATTATGCTTGGAGCAATGCAATATTATGCGGCAATTCTTGTCTTTTAACTGAAGCGGAAAAGTATGCACATATTTGATAATTATACTATTATACCAAAATGGTATAATAGTATATTGGTTTTGTGCAATGTCCGTCATGCTGTCCGTCCGTCTGTATGAACGCGCGTCCGACACCCTTAGAGATAGAGACTTGAAACTTCAAACATATACTGGAAAGTACCCTTAAAAGTTAAAGTGTCTTGGGTTTGGTCCTACCTCCACTAGGGAGCTAGAAAATCGATAAATTCGATTTTAGCAAATCGATAAGTCCCAATATCTCTTACAATTAAATAGATACAGTCACCAATTTTGGTTGGTAGGTTGTTGGCGAGGTCCTTGAAAGATCGGCATTGGCCACGCCCACATCCGACGCCCCCATCACCCCCGCTCTTAAAATTTTCAAATGGCTATATCTTCCACGCCTACACCTGCGCCTATAATCGATAATTTCGATTCTGAATCGATAACTCCGTATATCTCCGAACATTTTAAAGATAGAGTAACCAAACTTGGAAGGTAATTTGCTGGTAACCTCCTCCAAAGATTGGCATACCAATTTTTGGAACACGCCCACATTCGCCGCCCCCAGGAACTTCGTCCCTATAATCTTAATATGCGCATATCTGCCGTAATTTGCAAGCTAGAGTCGCCACGCCCACTCCCGCCCACAAAAAACGATAAATGCCTGTATCTCCCGCAATTCAAGAGCTACAGTTACCAAACTTAGAAGGTATATTACTAAGATCGGGCCACGCCCACTCCAGCCCCCAAAACCGATTAACCTATAATGCATTTAAAGCTTGGTTCAGGGTATATGGTATTCGAGCTCACTCGACTACAGCGTTCTTACTTGTTATTTATCAATTAATTTCCGAACTCAGATAGAAGATTTATTTTCCATCAGCTACTGAACATTCGTTATTTAAATTGCATTTGATATATATCTAAAAAATAAAGTTTTTACGAAAATCGACAATTGAATTGTATTAATAATTATATTTAGTAATACTTAGCAATGATATGATATCGAAGCTGTTTTCAATTAAATAATTTATTGGCACTGTCAATATTTTTGCTTTCTTGAAAGGGCTTTATTTGAGGAGTAAAATTTAAAAGAGCACCACAAAGACCACACATTCCAAAATATTGCACCGAAATTGTGTGCGAAATTAAAAAGAGCTTCATGTTGAAATAAATTGAGCAAAATGGTGGCAGCTACTTGAGTGAAAATATTTTTTTGGTGTTTGTAATAACTTGACGGCGGCTGCTCCGCTTCAAGTCCGCGCCTGGCGGGCGAATAAGAAAATAGCAAGAGCAATATGAAAAAGTCTTAAGTGCAGTGAGTGTTGCGGCTTTTGGCTGAAGCTGCCGGCCCGACTCCACTTCGACATTTGGGCCGGGTCCTCGACCTGTGTTACATTCATACGTTTTCGATTAAGCGCCTGTAGGTCTCGGCACAGACTGGTTGCATTCTGACAGCCAGCGAATACTTTCCAAAAGGAAGCGGAAATTTACACAAAGACAGGATGTAGCAGAACTTGCAGTTGTAAGTGCCCAAGGTGCAACCGAAATGAGGCGAAATTGCAGCTGGCCAACACAGGCGCCAAAAGGCCAAACACGTGGCTGAGTTGGCTGTGGCGTGGTTGCCATGACTGACAGGCCATTAATTCAAGCACTTCAAGCACTACCAAATCCGCCGACTGGAGGCCGCAGAAAAATGCACAAGCTGGTTGGCTGGCCACTTAGCTAGGCTGTTAAGCATTTCATAATGCCCTCAACATGACTAGTTTTCTTATGGCTCTTTTTCTCCTTTATTTGTATTTCTCATTTTTTGCCAGGTCGTTAACGTTAATGACAACTTAAGTGGTCATATATAATTTCGGAAAATTATTCCTACCTGTGCAACAAAGTGGCACAGCAAGTAACAGCAAACTGTGCTATTATTACATGGATAATAAGCTTCGCCCTGAAGTTGCCTCAAGCGGCAACAAAAAGGCAACTGAAAACTGAAAAATACAGTTTTGACTACGGCTGAATTTTGTCACGTACCGAATATCTAACGTAAATTTAATGTAAGCATATGAATATAATAGGCTAAAAGTGTTTACTTAATTTGTAAAATTGAACACAAATTGAGCGGTAATACGAGGGTGGTTTGATGAGTACCTGACCTAGACGCCAGATGGCGCCACTATTGCAATATGACGTGACTATCGTATAGTACATAAACCTAAACAGCCACAGTGAAAATTTCAGTCAAATCGGACTTTTAGTTTTGTTTTCACCACGTGTCAAAGCAGTCGTGTCCACGCATTTTAGAAAAATGGAAAAAGAGCAATATCGGTCGGTGATTCGATTCTTCTTTTTGGAGGGGAAATCACGCAGTGAAATCAAAGAACGCTTGGATACTGTGTACGGTGACTCTGCTCCTTCGATGACCACCGTCAAAAATTGGTTTAGTGAGTTTCAACGTGGTCGCACGTCCGTTTTTGATGAGCCACGACCATGTGGCCCGAAAACAGCAACCACGGAGGATAAAGTGAAGAAAATACATGATCTGGTATTGTCAGACCGCCGGTTGAAGGTGCGCGAGTTAGCTGAGACAGTAGGCATCTCAACAGAACGAGTGTTTCATGTCCTACATGAAATATTGGGTATGAGAAAGCTATCGGCGCGATGGGTGCCGCGTTTGCTCACACCAGACAATAAGCGCAACCGCGTGACCACTTCGGAGCATGGTTTGGCGCTGTTAAAGCGTAATCCGAAGGAATTTTTGCGTCGATTCGTGACTGTTGACGAAACATGGATTCACTGGTACACACCAGAGACCAAAGAACAGTCGAAACAGTGGACTTCACCTGGCGAATCTGCCCCGAAGAAGGCGAAAACTGTTCCATCGGCCGGAAAGGTGATGGCCACGGTTTTCTGGGATTCGAAAGGTATTATCCTCATAGATTACCTAGAGAAGGGAAAAACGATTACAGGGCTCTACTATGCCGAACTATTGGGAAGATTTGACGCCGAGTTGAAGAAGAAACGGCCCCATTTGGTGAAGAAGAAAGTGCTCTTCCACCATGATAACGCTCCCGCTCACACCTCCGGCGTCGCCCAGGCCAAATTGGTCGAATTACGCTACGAACTGCTGCCCCATCCACCTTATTCTCCGGATTTGGCCCCTTGCGACTTTTTCTTGTTCCCAAATTTGAAAAAGTCAATCGCTGGGCAGAAATTTCGGTCGAACGAGGAGGTTATTGCCACTACGGAGACGTATTTTGCGGATCTACAGAAATCATATTTTTTAGAGGGGATAAAAAAGTTGGAGCATCGCTGGAATAAATGTGTAGAGCTGAAAGGGGATTATATTGAAAAATAAAAAATAATTTTTCCAAAAATTTTCGTTTTTCTTATGTAGGTCAGGTACTCATCAAACCACCCTCGTACGTATCTAGAAAAAGACATTTTTTCGGCTGGTCGAAGTTTAAATACTCTTGCACGATGTTTAAATATTTGTTAAGAAAACTTTCATATAACGATTTCTTAGTTTAGTTTGTAACTTGACCCTTAGTCCCTTTATTCTAGCTGCAGCAAAAAGATGCAACTATAAATCTGAGAGAATGCCGCTTATAAAGCAAATACCTTATGAGGTCAAGAATGACGACAAAATACAAGCAAAAGATTTTGCAACTCAAATTGTGAGCGAGTAAAAAATGGATACGTAAACGTATATTAACAAAGTAAAATAATATTCAAATGTAGTAAAACCTTTTGTGCCAATTCACGAAAGTGAACCACAAACTCGAGTCAAGGTAAACTCACTTCAAATGAAATTAAATTGCATCGGAAGCCGTTTTGAATGCGTGAGTAAACACTTGGTTATAAGCAGAAAGTTATGGCCAACAAAGTTTGGCAAAGTATTCTGCCAGCATTTGATTATAGTTTTGTGGGTCTAATGAAACCATAAATGTGTACATATTTTAAAGTTAAATATGAATTGAATCCTTATCAGATATGCAACTAAAAGAATTATTTTGACACATAATTCTTGAAATGAATATTTGAATTAAATATCTTTTAAAAATTTGGATATTGCATTTATTAATTATTATTTAAGAAACATGTGGGTTTGCTGAAGCTTAGTTTGAGTCGCTTAAAGAATTTCCAAATTGTTAACCCAAAAAAAAATAAGACGACAAGAAAAACTGTGCCATTTTAGTTCTATTTCAGAAGAATAATATTTTGTTGTTTCAGAGGATTGCATAGTTTTTGGGGCCACCTAACGCAGCCGCCTAGTTGTTCAAACTACTTTTGCCTAATTTATCTTGTTGTCAGGCTGGCAGCAACAAATGCAGCCGTAATAGTTGAATTACTTCACACACACCAGGCAGGCACACACACACATACACCAACACATACCCACAATCATGTCCAGGTGGCATAAAGTGCAAGAAGTGTAACTGGGTCGCTGGTAAGTGACTAAGTATGCTAACTAAAAGTAAAAACAAAAGCAAAAGCAGTTGAGAAAAGTTTTTCACTCGATGATACAGTTTTTGGGGGCAACAAGATAAAATGGGCACACCTTATATGTTCGGTTTGGGGCCAAGTGTGAAATAAAGTGACGAAAATAGCAGGTAGCTAGCTAGGTGCCTACGAGCAACTGCTGCCTGCCTACTTTTAGGCCACCAACTCAGATACTCGACCAACAGAAGCAATTTGTTAGCGGGTCGGAAGAGCGTCGAGCAAATTTAATTTACTGGTTGCTCTTGCCTCACGCTTTCAAAGAATGTAGCCGGAATTTATTTGCGGCTATTTGGTAAAGTGAAAGCAAAATTGAAGCTGCCACATACCAAGAAAATGCCATGACACACTTTAAGATACAGCGGATATGCTGCCTAAAACTTTAGTGGCTCGTAAAGTAGCTAATTCGGCATTTGATTTAAAACATTTGCCGCACATTACCAACTAACCATGACTCCCATATCGTCAGGAGATTGTTACATACAGTGACGACAAGCTTATTTCGGACAGTGTCTAGCAAAAACTTTAAGGTACTATAAAGTTTAAACAAGGAAAAAAACGCAAAATGTTTAAATGCCAATTTGTTAAATGGTATATCACATTTGAAAAAGAAACTTTAGTTTTTATAAAAACATTAATTAATTAATTAAAATTCGTCAAAAACTGAAAACATATCCAAAATACATTTGCAACCTTAGTTCGGACAGTCTTAAACAAGTAAGAACACTGTAGTCGAGTGAGCTCGACTACCATATACCCTGAACCAAGCTTTAAATGCATTATAGGTTTATCGTTTTTGGGGGCTGGAGTGGGCGTGGCCAGATCTTAGTAATATACCTTCCAAGTTTGGTAACTGTAGCTCTTAAATTGCGGGAAATACAGGCATTTATTGTTTTTTGTGGGCGGGAGTGGGCGTGGTCAAATTTTTTTTTCCACATTTATGAAGGGTGTCCTCGTCTTAGCGTTTGTTTTGATCGGTTGTGTTTTTTCTGTGCTACATTCAGTTCGTGATTGTTTTTAATTTTTGCATAGTATGTTTAATTTTGAGTAATCCAAATTGTATTTGTGTTATCATTCTTTGTAACTACTGTGTTAATTGGTTTGGTAATTTGCGTTTTCTGTTGTAATTGTGCTGGAAAACGCAAAATTCTTTATTTTTGTAAACAAACAGTGCGCGGTCAACAGCTGTGTTTTGTTTTCTTAATTTGCGCTTTGTGTTTCCCGCTCTCATTGCTTTCGGTGAGAGTTGCAATAGACAAAGCTTCATACTTACATTGCACGCTCGTTCGCTTCGCATTGTTGTTGGCATAGAGGTTTTTTTTTCTGTGCGCTTCTTTACTCTCGCTCTCTCGACGCTTACTCTCACTGTGCCAAAGTTTGGTGTTGTTGTTTCCTATTGCATCTCTTGTGTGCTTTTAACTTTTGATATTTTTATACCCTGAACCCATTAAAAATGGGTAAAAACGGTATAATGGTTTTGTGCAAATGTATGTAACAGGCAGAAGGAAGCATCTCCGACCCCATAAAGTATATATATTCTTGATCAGGATCAACAGCCGAGTCGATCTAGCCCTGTCCGTCTGTCTGTCCGTCTGTCCGTCTGTATGAAAACGCGGATCTCAGAGACTATAAGAGCTAGAGACTTCAAATTTGGAATATAAGATCTCGTATACCAGGCGCAGATCAAGTTTGCGTTATTTTATCGATAACTGCCTCAGTTTCTGAATTATCGATACATTTAGATTTTCGATAGCAGTAAATTCCACATATCTCTCACAATTTAATGGATACATTCACCAATTTTGGTTGGTAGGTTGTTGGCGAGGTCCTTGAAAGATCGGCATGTGCCACGCCCACCTCCGACGCCCCCATCGACCCCGCCCCTAAAATTTTCAAATGGCTATATCTTCCGCAGTTTTTTAGTAGGGAACTTCAAATTTGGTAGGTATATTACTGGTAGTCGCCTCTAAGAATCGATAACAAATTTGTGGTGCCACGCCCACACCTGCGCCTATAATCGACAATTCCGATTGTAAATCGATAACTCCCTATATCTCCGAACATTTTAAAGATAGAGTAACCAAACTTGGAAGGCAATTTGCTGGTAACCTCCTCCAAAGATTGGCATACCAATTTTTGAACCACGCCCACATCCGCCGCCCCCAGGAACTTCGTCCCTAGAAATTTAAAATGCGCATATCTGCCGTAATTTGCAAGCTAGAGTCGCAAAATTTTGCAGGTATGTTACTGGTAACTCCCCCAAAGATCGATAAAAAAAATTGGATGGCCACGCCCACTCCACTTACCTAAACCGATACACCTGTTGGTGTAAATCGATAAGCCCATATATCTCGCGCAATTTGAAAACTTAAGTCACCAAATTTTAAAGGTATATTGCTAGTAACACCCTTCATAAATGTGGAAAAATAATTTTGGACCACACCCACTCCCGCCCACAAAAAACGAAAAATGCCTGTATCTCCCTCAATTTAAGAGCTACAGTTACCAAACTTAGAAGGTATATTACTAAGATCGAACTCCAAAATATTTTGGGCCACGCCCACTCCCGCCCACAAAAAACGATAAATGCCTGTATCTCCCGCAATTCAAGAGCTACAGTTACCAAACTTAGAAGGTATATTACTAAGATCGGGCCACGCCCACTGCAGCCCCCAAAAACGATAAACCTATTATGTATTTAAAGCTTGGTTCAGGGTATATGGTAGTCGAGCTCACTCGACTACAGCGTTCTTACTTGTTTCTTTTGTTTTCGTGTGGCGCCGAATCGTTGTTCAGTTTCTCTACTTTCTCGAGCATATTAGTTTATTTAACAATTATGTCCGCGTGCTACTTAAAAAGCTGCAAGTGCCAAGCTGACCCAAAGGCCGATTTCATCTGTTGCTGGTTGTGTGATAACGTGGTGCACGTAAAATGCGCTGTTTTCACACAACGGGTGAAAGATACAATCGGCAATAAATCTGGTTTAAAATGGTGTTGTGAGCGATGCCGCGAGACGGGAGCCGATGTCCAGGGCTTTATGAGGCAAACTAGACGGGGCTTCCATGATTTTCGTCTAGCTTTTAGTAGGCTCAGTGCTGATTTTGATGCAATGGAGAATCAGTTCAATAGTGTGAAACTATTGATGGAGTCTCCAAAGCTGAAACGATCTATTGAGCCCGCTTTGCCTCGTGAATTAAACTTATCGGACCCGGCTTTGTCATTGCCCCCTGCACCGCTAACACCTACTGTTGATAATGGTCAGCAGTTGATGCAGTTCATTTCTCCTGCACCACCACCTGCAATCAACAGTGGTGCCTCTATTGCTGGTCAGTCCATACTGTCCATACTCCTAAGCATCTAATAGCGGTGGCACCTAGAAAACTAATTTTCCTTTCGCGTCTTGCCCCTGATATATCAGTGGATGACATTAAAGCCTATATACAGGCCAAGGTGACATCAACTGGTATATTAGTTGAAAAATTTAAATTTAACTATGAAAGAGAAATTTCCTCTTTTAAAATAAGTGTTTCGGCAGAGGTGTTTGGCACAATTTGCTGTGCTGATTTCTGGCCGAAGGGCTTAGTAATAAAAGAGTTTACAACTAAAAAACGTATTCGGCCTTCTATTACATTACCTCCGAATCCCTCTGGTGCATCATCATCTTCTAATGTTGCACCAAAAAACTAACACCAAAATCCTCTCTCTCTCTAGCATATCAAAATGTTAGAGGTCTTAAAACTAAACTTTCTAAACTATATGTTGACGGTCTTTCTTTTGAATTTGATATTATAATATTTACCGAAACTTGGTTAAAGCCTGAAGATGTGATCGAGTATCACGTGTAGGTGGCGGTTGCCTAATTGCTGTTGATTCTGATCTAGTGTCAGATTATTTCCTACCTCCATTTGATTTAGTTATCGAATTTATAAGTAGTAAAATTGCGCATAATACTTTTTCATTTGTCATTACTTGCTCCTATATCCCACCTCAATCAGATGTCTCAGTCTATCTTAATCATCTATCTGCTGTTCAACACATTTCCTTTATGCTTTCTGATAGCGACTATCTGATTGTATGTGATGACTTTAATCTTCCAGATATTATATGATCCGTTCCACCAAATGTATTGGTGCCACTTTGTACAAAGGAATTTATTGATGGGCTCAATGAGTTGTCACTGTCACAAATTAATCCTATACTTAACTGTAACGAGCGTTTGCTTGATTTAATTTTTGTATCTGATCCTACTTGTAGTATTCTTTCTCGCTGTGAACCACTTGTCTATCCTGAAGACCCCTATCATCCAACGCTCGATTTGATTATGGAGCTGCCAACTCTTGTGCCTTTTGTAGCAACAGATTCTACACGTAAGAATCGTTGCTTCCGTAAAGCAGATTTTATTAAACTTAATCAATTAATAATTGACACAGATTGGTCAGTACTTTATGCCTGCACCAATTTGGATAATGCTTTGTCAATATTTTATGAGACCATTGACTCACATTTTGATGCTTGCGTTCCCGGTATGAATCCTGTGAAGGCTAACAGGCCGCCCTGGTTTTCGCGGGAATTAGCTATGTTGAAAAATATGAAATCAAGGATTTATAAGAAGTTTAAGAGATCGAGTAATCATTTGGATTACTCTCGATATATGGTTGCTAAAGCAACTTTTATTTCTTATAATTCGCGTTGTTACAATAATTACCTTCTTCGCTGTAGGCTGCAATTTGCACAAGATCGCAAGCAGTTCTATAACTTTGTGAACATGAAACGCAAATCGTCTTCATTACCTAACTCCGTTTTTTATGAAAATACGAAAGCAAAAGATGATCAGGAATCTGCCGATTTGTTTGCTAAGTATTTTCAATCTACTTATTCTTCCTCTATCTTCTCCCCAAACGTATCTTATCCTTATCCTGTCCAAAGAGCCAATTGCATTTTTGGACCTGTGATCACTTTAGAGTCACTTCTTGCAGACCTACATTCTATCAAGCCTGGGTTTTCTCCAGGTCCGGATTGAGTCCCTGGATGTGTACTTAAGTACTGTTCGGAGTCTATTTGCAAACCTTTACTTAAATTATTTACCTTGTCTGTCGATAGTTGTTGTTTCCCCGCTATTTGGAAGGAATCCTTTATTATTCCTCTCCACAAAAATGGCTCAAAATCCGATGTAAAAAACTACAGGGGTATTTCCAAATTGTCCGCTATACCGAAAGCATTTGAGAAAATAGTAACAACTCAACTGCAACTCTTATGTAGATCTATTATTTCACCATTCCAGCATGGTTTTGTGAAATGTAGGTCTACTACCACTAACATTTTTGAATTTACTTCACTTGTGATCAAAGGATTTCAGAATAAAATGCAAACTGATGTCGTCTATACAGACTTCAGTAAGGCCTTCGATTCTGTTAACCATTATCTCCTTCTTCACAAACTTAACCTTATAGGTTTTCCTACTAACTTTCTTACATGGATTTCGGAGTATCTGAGTAACAGAACTCAAAAAATTGTATGATGACTTCAAGTTGTGCTTGACGTATAATGATATGACCTCAAAATGTTTATTGCAGGCGGATTTATTTTCCTTTTTGTCGTGGTGTAAAATAAATCTGCTCAATTTGAACTGCTCTAAGTGTAAAGTCATGTCATTTTACCGTACCAATCCTAACACTGTCAGTTACACGATCGATGGGACGCCACTTGATAGACTGAATGAAGTAAACGATTTAGGTTTACTTCTTGATCACAAGCTTAAATTTGATAAGCATATCAAATTCACTGTCAACAAAGCTTTTCAAGTTCTTGGTTTTATTAAGCGTTGGTCAAAGGAATTTGATGACCCTTATACGACCAAGTTACTTTTTACTTCTCTTGTACGTCCAATTCTGGAATATGGATCTTGTGTGTGGTCTCCGCAATATCATATTCACCAAAGTAGATTGGAATCTGTGCAAAAGAGCTTTCTACTTTTTGCGCTTCGTCGCTTTGACTGGGGTGTACTGCCTCCATACTCTGATAGGCTTCTTCTTATTAACCTTCCTTCCTTAACTAATCGTCGTGTTATGTTGGGAGTTATGTTTATAGTAAAATTTCTTAAGGGCGAAATCGACTCAACTGCGTTGATGAGCCAAATAAATTTTTCGGTACCCTCTAGACAGTCTTGATATTACCTCCCACTTTCTCTTAATCGTTGTACTACTAACTATTCCTTGCATGAACCGTTTCGAGTACTCTGTAATGATTATAACAAACTATATCATGCAATCAATTCAGAGTCCTCCATTCTACTAATTAAAAACTCAATTCTAAATGTCTTATCTAGAGATTAACTTTTTTGCATGTACAGGTGGTGGATCTCAACTAATTCTTACTAATTATTTTTGGTCTGATTGGGTTTTTCAGGGTTTTCCCCAATTCTTGCAACAAATGTTGGACCATTTTGTTTTCTACCCCAGAAATCTTAGAAATCTAAAATAAAAAAATAAAAATAATAATAAATATACATTCTTATATATCTCATAAATATTTTATTATTTTTTAATTTATTTAAAGTTTTAATTTTGTTTTAAATTTAATTTAATTCCAATTTTTAATTTTTGTATTTTTGGTGTCGACTGACTTTAGTTGGCAAATAAATAAAAAATATACATTTAAAATTTGGTGACTTAAGGTGTCAAATTGCGTGATATATATGGGCTTATCGATTTACACCAACAGGTGTATCGGTTTAGGTAGCTGGAGTGGGGGTGGCCATCCGATTTTTGTATCGATCTTTGGGGGAGTTACCAGTAACACATCTTCAAAATTTTGCGACTCTAGCTTGCAAATTACGGCAGATATGCGCATCTTAAATTAATAGGGACGAAGTTCCTGTGGGCGTGGGATGTGAGCGTGGTCAAAAAATTGATATGTCAATCTTTGGAGGAGGTTACCAGCAAATTACCTTCCAAGTTTGGTTACTCTATCTTTAAAATTTTCGGAGATATACGGAGTTATCGATTTACAATCGGAATTGTCGATTATAGGCGCAGGTGTGGGCGTGGCACCACAAATTTGTTATCGGTTCTTAAAGGTGACTACCAGTAATATACCAAAAATTGATATGACAATCCTTGGAGAAAGTTACGCGTTCATACAGACGGACAGACGGACGGACAATATGACGTACATTGAACAAAACCAATATACTATTATACCTTTTTGGTATAATAGTATAATGAGTAAAATTGAGGTCGTTTTACTAAATTCAATTGGACTGTGCATGCATATCTATTTTTGATGACAGCAGAAAAAAATCAAATGAATGAGAATTTTCCCAAAATCTCTCCATCCGTCTGAATGTCGATTTCTATGCTAACTTGTGTTTCATGCTTAAAGCAATTTAGGTAAGACTTAGTATATGTTAATTTGCTGTAAATATCCGACGTTTTTCATATAACTCCCTTAAAAACCGGGTTTTGATCAACATCGAACTACTAGATCAATGGATAGTAAAATGTAGCTCGAATTTGACATCAGCCACTATTTAGATTGGAGAACGTATCACATATATTATTCACTAAATTAAATTTATTGCACAACTTACTTGCCTCGTCCAATAATATTTACTGATAAGTGGTGCAGATTAGATTACATGGTAACCGTTTATATAACTTAAAAATTCATTAAATAAATGATAATTTTACACTTCTAGGAATCAATCAAATACCTGTCAAGTCCAAGCACCTCGAAAACTTATTAAAGAATTTTCAAGTTTATGTTGCTAGCTTGTCATAATTAATTTCTGACTTATCACTCACATTTCGCAGTAGTGCACAGTGAACTCGCATAAAAGGTAACCATCTTTGTCACTTAAGTGCCATTAAGTAGCACCGAGTGGAGGAGTGTTGAAGAAGGTGTTTATCATATTTCGTTACGTTTACACTTTGCTTATCCGTAAATCAAATGTAATGAGATACAGTAACAGTGACAAGCGGAATTTTACGGCCTTCATTGTTGCCTGAAGAATCGAGTTGTGGACGCTTGTGGCGTGGTCAAAAAAAAATATGATACGTTTGCGAAACGAGTGACCCATAAAATATCACGTATACGCAGCGCAGAAGGCAGAAAACAGCCAGAGCAGATACACACAAGAGCACACGTAGCTGGCGCTTATACTAGATGCGTTCTTATGATTTGTGGCATAATGCCAGCCAGCCAAGCAGCATCTGATTGTAAATCTATGCGGGTTGCTCCATCTCTAGGCCGTTTGCCCGCGGTTATTGCCGCTGCGGGGTCAGCGCTTCTGGCTTAGCAGCCAGCAACCAGAAACCAGCAGCTAGCAGGTAGCACCAGCAGCAGCTGTCACTTTTATCTTTAAACTTTAATAACTAAAACAAAAGTTTTTTGTGCCGAGTTTTTTGATCAGAGTCGCCAAATGGACCGCAAGTCTTGGTGACTGTGTTTTAGGTGCTGCTGTTGCTGCTTTTGCTAGTCTTGCTGCAGTTGTTCCTCCAGCTAATCCCCAGTACGTGTCCTGCTAGCAAAACGTTTTCGTAAATATTTATTTATTATTTATTCCTACCGGTCGACCGATTGCTCACCTTGTTACGCCAACAGAAAAAAAAGTTTACTTGACATTCCTGGCAGCAGCATCGGGTTTTTGGGGCTCACTTATGATACGTGCCGTTCCTTCTAGGTACACAGCTAAAAGCTGTCAAACACGCCGTATACTTAATATTAATTACATTGCCACTTACTAAGTGACCTTCGGCCACACAAAATCCGGCAAGCTTTCGAGAACAGAAATGTCGTTTCTATTTTAAGTGATTAACACCTTGAAAATTTTCCGAGTGCTGCACTGAAAGCATTTTATGTGGTGCTCGCTTTATGCCATTGCCTAACTACAATCGGTCGCCGTAATTATATTATTAGTCGTTAACTAAATTACTTTAAGCAGATTCGCTTAAATAATGCTCTAATCGCCTTACACACGAACTATACGCAACAATATGAGGAAATGAGTCAAAGTTCGGGTGATTGATGGTCGATGTGCTGGCTACACAAGAGAAACTACTTTTAAAGCTACTCAAACTACAATGCTTATATGTACATACTTAGACTACACTAAAGGCTACTCGGAATGCTTTGAACTCTTTATATATATCTGATTACGCGACTTAATTACTTTACACATGTACAAATACTTCTAGTCGTGTGCAAAAAAATTATTAGTTCAATAATTAAACTAGGTCAAATTAATTATTCTGAAAATTTATGTTCATATAGTGTTTCTTTCAGTGCAAAATACTTACACTTGTAGTCACATACGTAATATGAGCGTATGGAACACCCATCCACTTGCAATTAACACTAAAATTAATTCATATTAATTAAGGTTCATATCCTCCCCTCCGGGCCAAATGAGAACACACTTAACGCTTGTTGTAGAAATTAGCAACATCTCTTTGGGCCATGCTTACGAGTTGCGGTCAGTTTCGCTTCAATTTGCTTATAATTATGAGTTCTTATTATATAAAGGCATTTCGGCAGGCTTTTATATGTTCAGTATACATTTGTTTTGAATATTTTGGATAATGGATGGGCGTGAGCAATAAAACAACATTCAGCTAGAAGCAACAAAATAAATGAGCAACAATTAAGCATGATATAAATAGCAAACGGCTTTCATTATAAAGCCAACATTTTTGGGTAAAAGTTGGACGAAAACTTTTCAAAATGTATAAATAAATGTGAAGGTAAAAAGCGTCTAAGAAACTCCCTTGCAATAACTATTATAGTTAATTTTTTCGACATTTTTCTTTTTCGTATAAAAAAGTTTTTGTATTTGCTTTGGCTGCTGTTGCCGCAGCTGCTGTCATCAAATAGTAGAGGCTGATATCAAGTTGACGTTAAGTTCCATCTAAAGATAAAGCAGAAAATGCGTCTTGCCGTAAAGTGAACACATACATTTTGAGAGAGGTGAGAATAATAATCAAATATTCTCAACCATGAGAAACAAAATGCAAACTTAAAATAAGAAAATAAACAAGTAAGATGCTGTAGTCAAGTTGGTTCGACTACGATATACTAGTTTTATCTAGTTTTATTGGCAAATTTCCCTTTAAAATGATTTGCATTCAAATGTTCGGTTCTGCAAGTGCATTTCTTATAGAGTATTTTGGCTCACAAGCATAAACATACATACATACAGACCAAGATACGTACACGAAACAGTACTTATCGGGACTCTGCAGAATACACACAAATACATTGACGCTAGCGTTATGCCATCATGCCATCTCTTTCTCACTCATGCGCTAGCCTACTTATATGTATATAATATATATTTTCGACTATAACTTTGGTGTTTCTCATCCAATCTTAATGAAATTTCGGCAATTGATCAATAATATGCATATGCATATGTATATATCGATAATTCAGAAACTGAGGCAGTTATCGATTAAATAAAGCAAACTTGATCTGCGCCTGGTACACGAGATCTTATATTCCAAATTTGAAGTCTCTAGCTCTTATAGTCTCTGAGATCCGCGTGTTCATACAGACGGACAGACAGACGGACGGACGGACGGACAGACGGACAGACAGACAGACAGACAGGCGGACGGACAGGGCTATATCGACTCGACTGTTGATCCTGATCAGAAATTTATACCTTTCTTACCAATTTTTAATGGGTTAAGGGTATAACAAGTAGCATAAAATTATAAAAGCCACAGCTTTGTTCTTTTAAGAAAAGTTAAGAAAAATTAAATAAAAATGTAATTGTTAATTTCTATATAAAAAAAAGAAGTAGTCGAGTGAGCTCGAATATGATATATTCATTTATAAAGTTTGGCACTCCCAAATGTGAGCAGGTGTGCAAGAGCACTCATATCTTATGGCAGGCACAGGCCCTGAAAATTAAAACAAAACTTGGGCAGCACATGTTTTTATTCACAAACCCGAACTGAAATCACCGGCTGGCGATAATCGGTTATGTAAATAATACATATGTAGATGCAGATAACGCTGAAGAATACACCCAGAAAATGAGATCAATATGAGAATACGTTTTGGACTATATATTGGATTTTATTGCACGATATTAAAGAAATTTTGAGTTGATTGACGTAGATTGACGAGATGTATCAATAATTAATAAAAGAAAGAATACATTGATACAACATCAAATAAGCCGACATTATTCCTTGTTAAACAATTCTTTTTACCAAAATATTCGAACTCAACGCTCAAACAGCATTGCCTAAAACCAAAAATCGAATAATTGTTGATTTTCGGATAAAACCTAAATATTCCGAGTTATCCGCAATACACGTGCAGCTCCCTGTGGGTGACCTCGTAATCCTATATAGTAACTATATATATTTTGTACATGTTGCACCTGTCACTGGCAAGTTTTACGCTAAGTTTGTGTTCAATCAACCGAATTCGGTAGTTCGTTAAAAAATAATAGTTTGCATTTCAACAGCAAACGCAAACAAGCCCAAATGTTGTTGCCAAATGCTTGACTTTGAAATACCCGTACCACAATATATTACACACTGATGTAGTGGGGCGGCCAATTTCCTTTCACAGTAAAAACACTTTTCTAATATTTTGTTGTTGTTGGTGTCGAATGCACCTTTCTTGATTTATTCACTTAATTAAACTTCTTTAACACTGAACTGTGGCTTGTTCTTGCCTTTTTCTTATACTAACTATGTTAACATATTACATTACATTATATTACATGTGTAACAGCGCTGAGTGCGCTGAGAGAAAAAATGAGAGAATGCTGAGAGGGTTTGGATGCTATGTTAATTGTGCCAAAATGACACGAGTTGAAATCTTGTCATAAACATCCTCCCCCCCTTGCAATACACAGTATTGTGAATGAAAATCGTTTCCTTATGTGCTGCAACTACCGGTCAGCATCCAGCCGGCGGGAAGGCCATTTTGGCATGGAAGTACGCCCGGCAGAATGATGTCTGGATAAACATCAGCCCAATGTTTGTGATGGTGAACGGAAAATGTGCAAGGATATGCGACAATAATAGTGACTGGAATTTTACTGGGATTCTGCGGACTTGTTGTCAACAGGAAGAAGGATTAGTTTAGCGACTGGTCTTTTGATGATTCCGCGGGTTGTAAGAACATCAACCACACGGACCATACGATCGGACCCAGGGTAGGACTGTTGAATTCGACCCAGTCGCCATTCGTTGGTCGGTATGTTGTCCTCTTTAAGGATTACCATGTCGCCGCTTTGGAGGTTCCTTGTCGCAAATTGCCATTTGTTTCGTTTGTGCAACTCCTTCAAGTATTCGTCTTTCCATCGGTGGCAAAACTGTTGGTTTAGAGCCTTTAGCCGTTGCCATCGGTTTATGATTGAGAGGGCGCTCTCTTTGACTTCTGGTTCAGAAATCGAGAGAAGAGGGCCACCAATGAGGAAGTGGCCTGGACTTAGGGCCAATAGATCTGTCGGATCTTCAGACATCGGACTAATAGGTCGTGAATTCAGGCATGCTTCGATCTTAGCTAAGAGTGTGGAGAGCTCTTCAAATGTGTACTTAATTGAAGAGGTGGATTTATAAAACAGTCCCTTAAAACTTTTGACGCCTGCTTCCCATAGACCGCCCATATGCGGGGCGCTGGGAGGATTGAAGTGCCAGGAAAGGCTTTGGTGACTGTATTTATTTATGAGAAGCGATCTTGTAGCCTCCAGCAAGTCACGACTGAGGGTTTTCGAGGCTCCAACAAATGTTTTGCCGTTATCGGAATACATTTTTCGAGGACAGCCACGTCTTGCTATAAAACGGGCGAAGGCTGCCAGGAATTTCTCAGTTGTGAGATCAGACGTGGCTTCTAGATGTATTGCTTTCGTAGTAAAACATACGAAAACACATACATATCCCTTGGTGATGAGACAGGCGCGACCTGTGTAGTTTTTAAGCTCGAATGGTCCAGCGAAGTCAACCCCAGTATGGGTAAAGGGGCGCGAGAACATCGATCTTTCGACTGGTAAGTCTCCCATGAGTTGGGTTTGGAGTCTCTTTCGATATATTAAGCATACCTAACAGGTGTGGATCGTTGATTTGACCAAGACCTTGAGCTTCAGAATCCAGTATCGTGATCGAATAAGGCGCATCATTAATTGATTTCCTCCATGAAGGGATATTTCGTGGGTAAATTGAGCCAGAAGACGGGAAAAATGACACGCGTAAGGAATTATGATCGGATGTTTCTCGTCATATCTTAACGACTCAGATGCTCTTACACGACCGCAAGCTCGCATAATCCCTTTGTGGTCAATAAACGGATTAAAATTGCGTATACTGCTTGACGTTGGAATGGTCCTTTTGTCAAGCAGGCACTTGATTTCATTGGAATATGCTAGGTGCTGAGTATGCGATATGAATAAGTATTCAGCTTCAGTCAGTTCCTTGCTGCTGAGCTCGCTTGGGACTTGGAGGGGTATGCGTTTGCATCGCTTTATGAAGCGTAATGCATAGGCCATAACTCGGAGCGCCCTATCGAGTCTAGAAAATCTTTCGAGGATGTTTTCCATTGGTGGCAGCCTGGAGTGGGTGCATTTGACAAGACGTTGTTCAACGTCCGTATCATGAATTGACTCGATTGGGGTTGGCCACTGCTCTTGTGGCAGTCGTAACCATTCTGGTCCATGCCACCACTGACTGTCGCTTGCAAGCTCTTTTGGCGGCATACCTCTGCTGGCCAGGTCAGCTGGATTATGTTCGGAGCGAACATGTGACCACTTAGCAGCGTCGACGGATTGGGTGATCTTAGCCACCCTGTTAGCCACAAAGGTTGTCCATGTACATGGTGGTTTATTTAACCAGGCTAACACAATCGTTGAATCTGTCCAGAAATGTGATTCGAAACGATCGGTGGGCATCTGTGGAAGAATAGCAGAAGTTAATTCTGCCAAAAGAACAGCGCCGCATAGCTCTAGTCGTGGTAGAGATATCGTCTTTACTGGCGCAACTTTGGTTTTCGCCGTGAGAAGATGAGTTGAGACCTTGTCGTCGGTCTCGATGCGCACATAGATTGCAGCACCATATGCACGTTGGGAAGCGTCACAGAACCCATGGTACTGTAATCTTGCCTTTGGATGGAATTGCACCCATCTTGGGATGCGGATATATCGGAGATCTGGATAATTGGTAAGAAACTCTTGCCAAATTAATAGGAGGTCATTTGGCAAGGGCTCGTCCCAGTCAAGATCTTTGAGCCAAATCTGTTGCATGAATATTTTTGCTCGGATAATGAAAGGGGCAAGCCAACCTGCTGGATCGAAAAGTCTGGCGATTTGTGACAGGACCTCTCGTTTTGTACGATGACTCCTTTGCTTCCAGCTCAGTAGGCACGAAAAAGAAGTCATCAGACGTAGCTTGCCATCTTATTCCAAGTGTTTTTGCCGTACTTGCGTCTTCTATTTCAAGGAAGCCCGCACATAGTAGATGATCCTTTGGGATGTCCTTAAGCACTTCCCTTGAATTAGAGGTCCACTTTCGGAGAGGGAAACCGGCGGTCTCAAGAGCGGTGGTCAGCTCTGCAATGCATGCAACTGCTCGTGATTTGGTATGTGCCCCTGCCAAAACGTCATCGACGTACATCGAATTGGAAATGATGTCGCTAGCCAGGGGGAAGTTGGAGTTCACATCGTGAGCAAGTTGGTGAAGAACACGTATGGCGAGGAAGGGAGCGCAGTTCACTCCGAACGTGACGGTGTTCAGTTCGTAATCGCACAGCTCTTGGTCCTTATTGCGAAAGATAATTCTTTGGAAGGGAGTGTGCTTGTGATGGACAAGAATTTGTCGATACATCTTGGTGATGTCGGCGTTGAAGACATAGCGAAAGAATCGCCACTTCAGGATCTGGACTGTTAGATCGGATTGGAGAACCGGTCCTGGATGAAGGATATCATTCAGGCTGTTTCCATTTGTGGTTGGGTTCGATGCGTTGAACACGACGCGAACTTTGGTGGTCGTACTTTCCGGTTTGAAGACCGCATGATGTGGAAGATAATAGTTGTTTGCACTATCATTTGGAGGGACTCGTCGCATATGCCCTAAATCTATGTATTCCTGAATCACTGAGTCGTATTGCTCTTTGAGGGAGTCGTTTGTTTCTTAGGAATTGAGCAAGTGCTAAGGACCTGGAATGTCCTAAGGCTATGTCATTAGGAGTGCGAAATGGTAGAGTTACTACGTATCTGCCGTTCTCGTTCCTTGTTGTCGTATCAACAAAATTCTTCTCACAAACCGAGTCGGAGTCCTTCATCAGCTTTACTGGAAGATCCTCCACCTCCCAGAATTTTGTGAGAAGCTTGTCAAGCTTAACTTCGGCACTTACCGAAACTTGTGTGGAGAAGGAAGAGATTTTGTTGGATGGAACATTTGTAATGGGGCCTGTGAGGATCCACCCGAATATAGTCTCTTGACCGAGTAGAGTCTCACAGATATTAGGAAGGGATCCGCCTAATAATATGGACGGAATGATATCCGCTCCTATTAGGACATCTATCTGCGAGCTGCGAAAGAAGGATGGGTCAGCTAGTGGAAGGTTTGGCAGGTTTTGTATAGAGCTTTGTGGAATTGTGTAGGATGGAAGGTTCCCTGCCAATTCTGGAAGGACATATGCTGAAGTTTCAATTAGAATCCTCGGTTTTGACGGAGAGCCAATGTGGAACTGGCAAAGTTTTTGAGGCTGAGCTGCAATCGCCTGATTGAGCCCAGAGACTTGAGCCTGGATGGGCTGGAATGGGAGTTTAATTTTATTAAACAAACGTCGGGATATGAATGTGGCTTCTGAGCCTGAGTCAATCAGAGCTCGTGCTTTAAATTTGGATCCCAAATGGCACACATTTATTATAGCTGTACCGAGGAGTACACCTTGTGTGTTGGAGGCAAAGTAGTTTTGAACGTTTGACGAAGTGGACTGTATATTTTGATTCGCATTTGGACTGTTCAAAACACCTTGGGTCGAAGGAACTGACGTAAAGGTCGTTGTAGGAGGGCCGCCTCTATGTAGGAGTGTATTGTGGCGGCCTTTGCACGTATAACAGTTATGTAAACTGGTGCAGTCTTTGATTTGATGACCTCTAGCGAAACAGTTCATACAGAGTTGCTGTTGCTTAATGAATGCTGCTCGTTCTGGGATACCCAATTGCAGGAAATGTGGGCATAGCCGAATTGGGTGGTTCGCTTTCTTGCAGAGGTTGCAAGTCTGCGCCTTGGAGGTTACCTTGGTTTCAAAGGTATTGACGAACTTCGACGTAGGTTGAGATCTCGTTGTTCTCGGGTAGGATGGAGAGGTTGTGATCGGCCTCACATCCTCTATGGCTTCGAGCGTTCGATAGCGCTCACCAAGGAAGGTGTTCATGTCCTTCCATGACGGGATTGCAGATTTGTCGGACAGTGACTGCTCCCACAATGACAAAGTGATTTTTGGAAGTTTGGAGGAGCACAGGAACACGAGTAAGCAGTCCCAGTTACTTGTGGAAATTTGGGAATGCTCAAGACCTGAAAGGCACCCTTGGATGGTGCCTTGGATTTCCTTTAGGGAAGTTCCAGTCTCGACTGTAATCACCGGCAGGTTGAAAAGGATCTTAAGCTGGCTGTTCACCAGAAGCCGCTTGTTTTCGAAACGTTCACAAAGAGCTCGCCATGCAGAAGCGAATCCTTCATGGGTGAGCGGGGACTTTGCGACGATCGACTTGGCCTCACCACCAGTTTTAGCGTTCAAGTGGAACAGTTTCTCTACTGGGGTGAGACGAGGATTATCGCCATATATGGCCGTGAAGAGGTCTCGAAAAGTCGGCCATTTTAGGTAATCTCCATTGAATACCTCTGTGTCGACTGGAGGGAGGCTACAACCTCGGGAGAGGTGGGACAAGGGTGGAGCTGGCATGGATTGTCGATTCACTGCTGATTCTTGTTCGATTCGCTCGCTTAATTGCGCAGTGCATTTCTCGTAAACTGAATAGCAGTGATCGTATTTTGCTTCCATGGCTTGGACATCGTCACTGGAACCCCCTCGATTCAATGCTCGTGAGCATGATTCATATTCCTTTTCGACCTTTTCCCATAAAGTCTTTACATGATCACGGCGGACCTTCAGGGTATACAAAGTTGGCTCGTCCGCAGCAGGATTAGTCAATCGTGTTTCAAATTGACTAAGTTTATCCGTCATGGAGATAAATTCAGATAATGCCATTTTTGTTGCGGATAATTTTCCCCCTGATCTGGTCGTAATTGGACGTTTGGTCACTTGTGGTGACTTTGGATGAGGAGAGGAAGATTCACTCTTAGTGCGTGTGACTTGCGAGGAGGAAATTCGCTTCGCCGCGGGAATCGGAGACGAAGAGGCACTTCTGACACCAGAAACGGATGGAATATTCAAATGTTTTTTCTCTTGTGGATTTGGCTCCGTGGACATACTATGTTCTCACGGTTAACCGAGAAAAAAAACTATTTGGCTAAAGGGATAGGATTCACAATGAAATTCCCTTATTTTGCAAACGTGGAACGATGGGAATTGCGGAACAGACACTTGTTCTCGTAATTAAATTTATTGCTTGCGTTTATTTGTTTGTTAATTTTTTGTGGGACAACAAAAAAATGGAAACAAATATATATGTGCTTATACTTCCTAATATGTGTTATTATATCTTATTATTAATTTTTTATTGTTAAATTAATAACAAAATAAAATAATTAAATCAGAAAATACAAGCCACATTCAATTGTCGATTATATTATAATATTGTTTCGACGAAACGGTGGTTGTGGAAACACAAGACACTGCAGCCCTGGATTGGCGATCAGTGCTTGTTAATTGTGTGCAAAGCAAAAAGAAGAAAAACATATGTTTTTTACAAACATATGTTAATTTATTTTGCACAAAGTGGAAATATAGTGGACTGCAGCAACTATTATTGAATTGTAAGTATTTTAAATATTTGTTATGTGTGTAGAATATATGTGTCTTATTTGCCGTCGCTAATGTGGATTTAGATGTTTACATACATACAAATGTTTGCATTAAAATTATTTAATTATTTGTTTGAGTTATGCCGTTTATCTCTTTGTGTTTGTATGTTCGGCCAATTTATTATTTGATTTTGTATGTGTTCAGTTTATGTATGTATGTATGTTTATGTATGTAAGTATTTATGTTTATGTATGTAAGTGTTTATGTTTATGTATGTAAGTATGTATATATGACGCGCCGGCAAAACTTACATATATGTAAGAGGTTAGCTAAATAATTTTTTGTATTTATTTTTATTTATTATTTATACTTTGTAGGTTGTCGGCATTCATATGGAATTGGAGGTTAGCAATACACTGTAAGTATATGCGAAAAAAAATAATGAACTTGCGCCGAAAAATTTATTAATATATTATTCTTTTCTTAGTGCACAGGCTACCAGCTGTTAATTTTGGATAATTCAAGCTGAACGTTTGACCTGCACACTCATACACATATGGACATGGAATTAGCCGTGTATTTTGAATAATTTAATTTATGTATAGTATTTTAAGGAATTGTTTTATTAAAAATTGTATGTACATATATATGTACAGAGATTAAACAATTTGTTGTGTATTTTGGATCTGAAGTGTATGTGTGTTGTTATACACTAGGACTATGAGCAATTTGGACTTTGCTCTTGGAAAAAAGATGGAGGCTCTGCCGAAAATTTTACTGTACAAATTTGTCGGATTATAAAAGTAGGAGGCCGGAAAAATGGCATATATATTGGATATATATATATATAGGAGTTGTACTTAAGTGTTTTCCTGTGATGCTGATTGTCCACCGATGCTAGCTGGAGGAGCGTGATCCGTGATGACGAGATGAGACGTGATGAAAATGATGATCCCGTGATGACGATGATGAAAAATGATATCCGGCTCGAAGGACCAAATGTTGTAGTGGGGCGGCCAATTTCCTTTCACAGTAAAAACACTTTTCTAATATTTTGTTGTTGTTGGTGTCGAATGCACCTTTCTTGATTTATTCACTTAATTAAACTTCTTTAACACTGAACTGTGGCTTGTTCTTGCCTTTTTCTTATACTAACTATGTTAACATATTACATTACATTATATTACATGTGTAACAGCGCTGAGTGCGCTGAGAGAAAAAATGAGAGAATGCTGAGAGGGTTTGGATGCTATGTTAATTGTGCCAAAATGACACGAGTTGAAATCTTGTCATAAACACACACTAAGACATAATATTACAAAATAATAATAACGGATAAAATAATTAGGTGTTTTAAGTTATGTAATATAAATACTTATCATATCGATAACTGAAACACGAATTAATGATATTATGTACATTAAACTTATATTAATATAGCCAATTGACAATGTGGTAATAGTATTGTAGAATCGACGCATGCAGTATTTTGCATAATTTGACATATTGAAACATTATTGAAATCAACAAATGTTCTAAAAGATAACAGTGATACTGAAAAAATAAAAACAAAATTTGAAATTCTAAATTGTCACGACGATTTGCAGGTGAATAAAAAAACGTGTACTAAAATCAGTCTTATAATGTGCTGAAAGATATATCTAAAGAACATTTTAAATGCATATTTCAATGCGCTTGGATTTTTCAATAAAAAATTTCAAAGGGTATCTTTATAGATTGTTAACGAATTGCTAAATAAGAATCGAAAATAATATAATAATAAATATACTTGCAAATTAAATTAAAGCAAAGCCAATTTAATTTAAAATTAAAACAACCTACCTCATTATTTATGATATAAACCAAGGATCAAGTTATTAACTGCATATTTCCATATGAACCGTGTACATCAAGAACGCAAATGCATTTTCATTTAGCGCATAGCCATAAAAATGTTCACACAAAGGTTACGCTGCATAAAAATGTAATTAAATGCAAAATAATTCGTTATTCAAATAGAAGAAGTTGTTATTGGCAATATGGAAAAGTTCAAAAATCATAGCAGCAACTGGCAACCAAATAAAATACTATAAGAAAACTAACTAAGAACTAGTCAAGACTAAGAGATGCCCTGTATCCACTAAAAAATAACTTTCTTGAGTACTTTTTATGTTTATTATACGATTTTGACGATGAAAAATTTGAAATAATTGAGTAAGCATTGCATACTGATGAAGTATATATATTTTTTATGCATTGCCTATGATTTCTACGGTCTTAGTAGGTGCAGGGTATAAGAAGCTTACAGCAATATGTAACCAGCTTCGCTTTAAATGTATATTTGCAATTTTAATGAAATGAAATGCATGTGGGCTCAGACCCAACGGTGTAAATGTAAATGCGCCTCAAGACACGCACGACCAGCAGCCCCACAATCTAGCAGCCTCACAGCACCCAACTCGATCAACTCTACATGCCTCTCAGGGTTTCTTCAGTTTACCTGCCTTTTGTGCTATATATACAGTGGCTTGCAGCCCCAATCGCCCAGTGTCTAGCAACAAATTTAAAGTGCTATAAAGTTTAAACAAGGAAACAAATTCAAAATGCTTAAATGCCAATTTGTTTAATGTTATATCACATTTGAAAGGGAATTTTAGTTTTTATTAAAATATTAATTAATTAATTAAAATTAGTCAAAAACTGAAAACATAACCAAAATTCATGTCTTAAAAATTTTGAACAGTCTTAAAAAAAGTTACATATTTGGCGTATAAAAGCTTAAATAAGGATGTTAATACTTAGTATGATATCCTTTAGCCTTAACAACTTCGCTTAACCTATTTTTCATGGAAGATACCAGTTTCCGGGTAGTTTCTGGGCGGATCCTGCTCCACTCATCCAGGAGAGCATTTTTGAGATCTTGTTCGCTGGGTATGTTGTGTTTCCGGATGTTATTTTCCAGCAGAGCACATAAATTTTCAATAACATTTAAATCTGGAGACTGGGCCGGTGGAATTATCACGAGGTGGCAGTGCCAGATAAGCCAGGACTGTACTATTCCGCACTTATGCTTGAGGTCGTTTTCCTGGTAGAACCGGAAAGTACGTCGGATTCCTAGCTTCTCGGCACTTTGGAGTAAATTTTCCTTTAGTATATCGAAGTACACATTCATGTCCATTATTGTTTCAATAATCGCAAAATTTCCGCCACCGGCTGCCGAGATACAGGCCCAAACAATGACACTTCCTCCACCGTGCTTGACTGTTGCCTTCAATTGTTTGGGGTCCACCTCAGTATTGGGTTGTCGCCACATATAATTCCATTCGTCCTGGCAAAAAATGTTGAATTTGGACTCATATTCAAATATGACTGTATTTTTTGCTTATATAAATTTCTCTTTCCGTGATACTTGGGCCTTAAAGTCATGGTTGCGCAGAACTTGGAGCACAGTTCCCATACTGAACTTTTTCCTTATTTCATCCTGCACCTATTGAGTCAGTTTTTGAGCCCATAGCTTAAGATTTCCCCTTGAAATCTTGATGATCCTTGGCTCGTCCTGCTCGGTGTAAATCGGGTTTGGTGCAATTCCGCCCTTGTCCTCTGTCCAATTTTTGTCCACAAAACTCCAAATGATGTGGAATACAGTTGAGGTGTTTAGATTGACCATTTTTTGGCTATTTGGCGATATGAATATCCGATTTTTAAGTGTTCCAGGATGAGTTTCCTTTGCTCAATGGTAGTCAGTTTGCCCATGGTCCTAGTTGGCTTGTTGCATCCGAATTGCAGGAAAGAACTAAACTGACTATGGGGGATTAGTCTATTAAAACCGAAAATATTCAACCTGACGAAAAAAATCTGGGTTTTAGGGCACCCAGGTGTCCATAAAGTAACTGTTCAAAAAGTTTTAGACATGAATTTTGGTTATGTATCAGTTTTTGACTAATTTTGATTAATTAATTAATATTTTAATAAAAACTAAAGTTTGTTTTTCAAATGTGATATAACATTAAACAAATTGGCATTTAAACATTTTTAATTTGTTTCCTTGTTTAAGCTTTATAGCACTTTAAATTTTTTGCTAGACACCGTTCAAAATCCTATGAGAGACACTGTATATACATATACATATGTACGTATACATAAATACATTTGTATGTGAGTGGGTGTGTGTTTAAATGCAAAGTACATTTCATTTCATTATGGCATGCGGCATTTTCACGTTGGGCATGAAATAAGAATGCAAAAACTGCTGCATGTGAAACGAGTTTAAAATGGCGGCAGTTACCGTTAGCAAGCACTGCGAAAAAAGCCTTGAGGCACGCATTAGACTCAGGCACAGTGAAAGCCCGAGTCAAAACCGAAGTCACAGTCGGAGTCGGAGTAGCCAACGTTGTGGTTGCCAGTTGAACTCACTCACACACACCTACACAAACACACACACACACACCTACGCACTCATTCTTGCAGAGAACAACAGCTATGAACATTCGCGCTAATGCGCTCTGCATGCTCGAGCATTTCACATACCCTTAAAGTGCATAGCGCCAATGGGTATATCAAACTTCATCAAAACCTTACTTTTTGAATAGCTTACTAGCCCTTAAGCTAAATGTACAAATTTCAATAATAATTTCCGGCTTGGAATAGTTTTCGTAATTGATCAAATTATTGTGCATTAATTTGCTGTGAACTGTATTTAATTACAATTGTTCAGTTTAACAAGAAAAAAGAAGAAGAATCTACAATGTATTATTTAGTAAATCAGCAGTTAGTGTAACATTCCTGATTGTTTTTCCAAAACTTATATGCACATACATATAAATAACGGTAGAGCAAGTGTTGCGCATCGCAATGGATGAAAGGGAGCTGTCCTTACTGCTAATATGCACCCCAGTGTCTGTCTGCGTCTGGCTTCTATCCCTTTTCCATGTCACCTTTTTCCGTCTCCCCAAGGTACGTTTGCCATCTACTCTGCAGCTGCACAGGTGCGTTGCATTTATTTTGCTTTTTTCTACCCTCGGATGTTGCTTTGCATTGGAAATTAAATTACGTTTAAGATTTAAAGTGCACTGCACAAATTTCCATTTACCGTGTTCTACTAAATATAATAGACAATAATCTAATTTGCTGCGAAAAGTAAAAGAAACTGTGCCAAGTTACTAGGGGATGTGACTTCCCCAAATTGATTTGGGAAAAGTAAACGAGAGTTGCGTTCAACTAAATGTCACACTTTAAACGTTTAAGTTAAATACTGGAAATTCATATAGAATCCGTCATCAATGAAATATATTGGCTAAAGTTAGCAAAAGGCTACAAGATAATCTCCAAATTATTTTAACTTTAAATTTTTCCTAAGAAGAGAATATATTGGACTAAAAACATTCATAGCCTTCGTGTACTGACACGAATTGCCATGCATGCATGCAAAAAAAAAAAAAAACAATTTACAACAAAATACTTCCATTGTGTAAAATTACGTATACGCACCGTGTCGTATGGCGTGCAAGAGTTGTTGCTGGATGTTGCTGTTTTGTTAGCTAATTTAGTATCGCACGCATTCGTTGCCGCGTCCCCGCGTCATCGCGCACGGATTCGACTTTCCGGTACTAATCCCTCTTGAAAGTATGACCCATAAACAGCATGCAGTGCATATTTCGTTAGAAAATCCTTGTAAGCCACAAAGGTTTGAAAATTTGTGCGGAGCCACAATTTTCATGGGAATAAAATTGCAACGAAATAAAGTTACACACATGCGCACCCACACACACACACACACTCACAGGCACTAGCACAAAGTACAAAAAACAAAAATAACAAGAAAAATAAACAACTTCAGGAACAAGAAACAACATCAAAAGAACACCGAAAATGCAATCCAAGTAAAAAGCACTCAAAAAATCATCGGTAAAAACCAAAAAAGCGACCGGGAACTCAATAATAGACTGTGCCAGCCATTGGGATTGGATGAATAGTGGAAGGCAACTAGGCAGGGGAATGGGGGCAAGAGGCAGCCTGTTTGCAGCAACCCATCGATTTGCCATTGCGTACTAGTTTCCAATTAAAAGTTTACTAATTATTTCTAAACTTTTGTGTAGCGACCAATGAGCATTGAGCATGCAAGCCGGCAACTACGGGCCCAGAACTCCATCGAGGACAGCCGGAAAATCCTGCCGCAAATTGGTTACGATTGCACAAGTATTGCGTGGGTGCGTACTTTACGATAAGAGTGTGCTGACCAACGAAGGGCTTAGAGCCAGGCGCAGTCAGTCGGCCATTTGGCTGTTAAGACGCCATGTCCACGACATGGTCAAAAACATCGCCTGCCCGTAATTGACTATGCGTTGACTTTTGTTAATTTGGATTCGTTATGGTCCGAGGCATGTGTTTGCCAGTGCCGCCATTTTGTTGGCACACCCACACACTTACACACACACACTCACATGTACATGGGCAAACATGTACCACACAAACAAATCAAATCGCTTTAATTTGCTTGAGTCAATCAAAGCACAAATCGATTGCCGTGTCACCCAATTGGGACAATGACTGCGTTACAGCTGTGTTGTGTGTACTGGTTTATTGGCATTACAGCAATTGCATTTCTTTCATGACCATGTTGATTGTAATCATTGGCTTTGACCGACCAATGCCGGCGACATGCAGATTAGTTTTTCTGCCTTATGAGTTTGGCAAGAATCCTTCCGGCAACTGATTAACACCAAATTCAATACGAGCTGAAGTGCTGCCTTCAATTGGGTCGTTGCAAAGATGTGAGAATCAAAGAATATTTTGCTCTATTTAATTTAGTTAGTCGATCATATTCAGCTTGATGGTAGAGCACACACGCACAATATTTTCGTTTGCATTGTTAAGTAATGGTGAAGCACTTTGGAATGCATTTCACTGGCAAAATAAACAGCACAAGAGTCGCATGACAAATAGCTCGGCGGCAAATAATACAAGAACTGCGTCAAGTATCTGATAGATAACAACAAAAAACCTCATATCGCAACGCAATTGAAAATGCGCCAGCACTTTACAAGCGACCAATATTTGTTATTACAGTCCCCACGAAGGGGGATGGGCAAGTGGGTAGGGTATGGTAGGTATCCAGGACGGTTGTATAACTGGCGGCACATTTGTCGCCGATTTGTTGGCGTCATTATGCCACGACATCTGCGGTGGCAGGGTGTTAAGCTGAAGGTGGGTATTCCACTCGGGGGCGGATAAGGTTCACGTGCCCCATGTTGACGCACTTAACATTTGCAATTTGCAAGCGGTGCTTTACTTTCTGCCACAATACGCGTGGTATACGCGATGTGCGGCAAACAATGTTCAACTAGCATATTTACACAACTCCCCCTCCCTTGTTTATTGTCTTGCCCTATTTGCGTTTGCGATGGTCGCTTAATTATTTTTAGCCAACGGCATTTTGTGTATTTTTCGGTCAGTCCCACGCAACACCTGCTGCAAACATGAGTTTTTCAAATGGTTGCAAAGCATTCGATTGCGTTTCATTAATAATGTTGTTTAGGCGTTGCGCAATCAATTTTCATATTTGCAATTATTTTAATTAAACTGATTTGACTTGCACAAATGAATTGGCAAAATTGCCAACTTTTCATTAAATATATCAATATTTTCCAATAGACTATTGTGCTTGTAATAAGCAAAAAGCATTTATAATTTGTAAATATGCGTTTGTGACGACAAAATGAATACTTTACAAATTAATCACATTCGGTTATATAGCAACTGTTCTGCTTTAAGCGATTAAAAAATAGTTACGTGAATTAAATTTATATATGTATGTAAATAGAGAGTTCTGTGACCTGAACCAGCTAAAAATAAGTAAGAAGGGCATAATGAAGATGTCTGTCCGTCTATCTGAGATACTAGATAGTTGTTAGCCAACGGTTTGTTATTCGATTACCAATAGTCGTGACAGTTAAGAATTTCAAATTTTGTTTTGAATACCATTTTTTTCAAAGTATCGCTGTTATCTTATTGAACACGTATTGATTTGCACAATATAATTATATTTATATTATAGCGCAAGTGTAGTTTTCAAACGACAAATTGGGCACAAATATAATACCAGTATAATACTATACCAGTTCCACCCTTTTTCCACTATGGCTATATGAGTTCCACCCTTTTTCCATTAGGCTATATTTATTTAAAATTAATGTACTAAACGATTGCAGATTTGACTAAATCAATCATTTACATTTCAGTAACTCATATGTTACCACAATAAACAAGATAGTGGATTTAATTACAGTTAGCTGTGGTGCAGGTATTTCAAGGTCAAGCATTTGGCAACAACATTTTGGGCTTGTTTTCGTTGGCTATTGAACTGAAAACTATTATATTTTAACGAACTAACGAATTCGGTTGATTGCACACAAACTAAGTGTAAAACTGGCCAGTGACAAATGCAACATGGAAACAATATTTGTATTTACTATCCTTGCAGAGCTACGTCCACATTGCAGATAACTTCAAGTATTAGAGTTTCCTCTAAAAACAAAGACAACAAAATTGGAAAAGTTCTGTATGCTGATTTTTCATACTTTTTTGTAAATCAATGGAACGCAAATTGTTCAGTGTGAATATTTGATAAGTTTAAATATTAGGTTCGACTCATTAAACTGTAGAATATAACACTTTTTATTTTTTTTTTATACTATTATACCAAAATGGTATAATAGTATATTGGTTTTGTGCAATGTCCGTCATGCTGTCTGTCCGTCTGTATGAACGCGCGTTCCTCCGACACCCTTAGAGATAGAGACTTGAAACTTGGAACGTATATTGGAAAGTACCCTCAAAAGTTAAAGTGTCTTTGTTTTATTATGCAAAGTGAAGCAGATTTATGAATCAGTCATAGAATAATAAAGCATAGAATACGTGCATTTGTTTATTGAGCAATCCATTTCGATTTAAGTTTGCCTGGAACAATTTCTTAAGCTTAATGTGTAGACATCCATTTAAGCAATAGCTCACATTTATTACACTAAAAAATAAGGCATGCTTTAAAGTTTGCATTTAAATGCGCTTGCACCTTTTTTTGAAGCATGTCGATAAGTTTGTCGTTGTGAGGTTGTGTAAACAAACGACAATGCAACACGTCAACACGACTGGGGGTTGCAGTTTTGCGCCTGTGCACTAAACAAATTTTATTTTTTCCCATTGCCAGTGGCTATATGCGCCATTGGGGCAATGAAAGTGCAGCTGCAGTAGCAGCAGCAGCAGCAGCATGTTTGCGATTTTCATCTTGTACAAGTTTATTCAGTGCCCGTTTTCCCCTGGCTGCTGTTGCTGTTCGCTTGCCAGCCCCTGTTTGCAGCGTCATTTTGCCTCGTAGTCGAATAAAACTGCAGAAATATCAAGCTCCTCCTCCTTCTCTATAACTACTACTGCTACTAGCTACTGTCTGAAGGCATTCGAGCTCGCCCAAGTCAAATAGTCAAACTGTCAAACTGCATGTCGATATATTCTTTAGCGTCTAGTTTGCTGCTTTCCTATAATGATTTCAGTTGTCAGATGTTGTTGCCCGTTTGACGGGCGAATACGCAATTTTCCAGCCTGATTGAAATAAATCGTCTATGTGCTTGTTTGCCTGCGAGGGCTTCTGTTTATATTTATGTTTATGTTCATGTTTGCGTTCATGTTTGTACTCATGTTTGTACTTATGTTTGTGTACGTGTGTGTCTGCCTCGTCACATTTGGCATGACCCGCTTTTTATTTATATATGCAATTTTACCATTTTTTCACAGGTGAACCAAGCGACTGTTTTGTGCATTTATTGCACAATTGTGCTGCTCTATCGATTAAGGAGAGCCCCTAAAATGGGCCTCGAACATAATATGTGTTATCGATTTTTCAATATTTATATTCAAGTTTGTGTTTATACTGAAAGTAAATGCGCAAAATAAATTATTTAATTTTTATTTAATATACTACTCAATTAACCTCTCTTTATATCAATAAACGCTTATACAGTGGCTCTAAGCGAGATTCGTGCAGTGCCTAGCAAAAAATTTAAAGTGCTATCAAGTTTAAACAAAGAAAAAACGCAAAATGCTTAAATGCCAATTTGTTTAATGTTATATCACTTTTGAAAAGGAACTTTAGTTTTTATTAAAAAATTAATTAATTAATTAAAATTAATCAAAAATTAAAAACATATCAAAAATAAATATCGAAGCAGAATTCGAGCAGTCTTAAAAAAAGTTACATTTTTGGCGAACAAAAGCTTAAATAAGGATGATAATACTTAGTATGATATCCTTTAGCCTTAACAACTTCTCTTAACCTATTATTCATGGAAGATACCAGCCTCCGGGTAGTTTCTGGGCTGATCCTGCTCCACTCCTCCAGCAGAGCATTTTGGAGATCCTGTTTGCTGGATATGTTGTGGTTCCGGGTATTATTTTCCAGCAGAGCCCACAAATTTTCAATAACATTTAAGTCTGGAGACTGGGCCTGTGGAATCATCGCGTGGGGGCAGTTCAATCTAAGCCAGGACTGTACTATTCCGGCCTTATGCCTGGGGTCGCTGTCCTTGTAGATCCGGAAAGAACGTGGGATTCCAGCTTCTCGGCACTTTGGAGTAAATTTTTCTTTAGTATATCAAAGTACATATTCTTGTCCATTGTTGTTTCAAAAATTACAAAATTTCCGACACCGGCTGCCGAGATAGATGCCCATACCAGGACACTTCCTCCGCAGTGTTTGACTGTTGCCTTTAAGTTTTTGGGACTCAGCTCAGTATTGGAGTGTCGCCACACATAACTTCGTTCGTCCTAGCCAAAAATGTTTATTTTGTACTTAAATTTAAATATGACTGTGTTCCAAAACTCCAAATCCTTGTCCAAGTGAATTTTGGCGAACATAATCGTATACCCCCTATTTTTTGCGCTTGGAAATTTAGTTTTCCGTTGCTCTCGGGCATTAAAGTCATGGTTGCGCAAAACCAGGAGCACAGTTTTCGCACTGAACTTTTTCCTTATTTCGTCCTGCATCTATTGAGTCAGTTTTTGAGCCGATAGCTAAAGATTTCCCCTTATTTTCTTGATGATCCTTGGCTCGTCCTGCTCGGTGAAAATCGGGTTTGGTGCCATTCCGCCCTTGTCCTCTGTCCAATTTTCGTCCACGAAACTCCAAATGATGTAGAAAACAGTTGAGGTGTTTAGATTGACCATTTTAGCTTTTTCGATATGAATATCCGATTTTGAAGTGTTCCAAGATGAGTTTCCGTTGTTCAATGGTAGTCCTTTTGCCCATTGTCCTTGTTGGCTTATTGCACCCGAGATGCAGATAATAAATAAACTGACTTAGAAGGATTGGTCTATTTATACCGAAAACATTCAACTTTAGGTAAAAAATCCGGGTTTTATTGCACCCAGGTGTCCATAATGTAACTGCTCGAAACCTGCTTCGACCATAAAAAGAGGTACTTTTTTGCATAACCCTACCTAGAAGGTGGAAAAACCACAGTTTATTAGGGTCATATATTCATTTTTGTGGTTAATAAATGTACCTGCCATGGGTCTTTGGAATTTTTGAAAAATATTGAATAATGAGTTTATGGCAGGCAATTCAATTTTTTGCTAGGCACTGCTCGAATCTCGCTTCAAGCCACTGTATATGTATATAATGCTGTTGATACCCATTTTAATTACAATTTATATATTTTGTAATTTGAAGTCTTCGTGTGTTTATACTATTATACCAAAAAGGTATAATATATAAAAGGTATATATATATATATATTGGTTTTGTTCAATGTCTGTCCGTCCGTACGAACGCGCGTTTCTCCGACACCCTTAGAGATAGAGACTTCAAACTTGAAACGTATACTGGAAAGTGCCCTCTAAAGTTACAGTGTCTTGGGTTTTGTCCTACGTCCACTAGGGAGCTAGAAAATTGATAAATTCGATTTTAGCAAATCGATAAATCCCCATATCTCTCACAATTTAATGGATACAGTCACCAATAGTGGTTGGTAGGTTGGCTATATCTTCCGCAGTTTTTGAGCAGGGAACGTCAAATTTGGTAGGTATATTACTGGTAGTCGCCTTTAAGAACCGATAATAAATTTGTGGTGCCACGCCCACACCTGCGCCTATAATCGACAATTCCGATTGTAAATCGATAACTCCGTATATCTCTGAAAATTTTAAAGATAGAGTAACCAAACTTGGAAGGTAATTTGCTGGTAACCTCCTCCAAAGATTGACATATCAATTTTTTGACCACGCTCACATCCCACGCCCACAGGAACTTCGTCCCTATTAATTTAAGATGCGCATATCTGCCGTAATTTGCAAGCTAGAGTCGCAAAATTTTGCAGGTATGTTACTGGTAACTCCCCCAAAGATCGATATCAAAATTGGATGGCCACGCCCACTCCACCTACCTAAACCGATACACCTGTTGGTGTAAATCGATAAGCCCATATATCTCGCGCAATTTGAAAACTTAAGTCACCAAATTTTAAAGGTATATTGCTAGTAACAACCTTCATAAATATGGGAAAAAAAAATTTGGACCACGCCCACTCCCGCCCACAAAAAACGTTTAATGCCTGTATCTCCCGCAATTTAAGAGCTACAGTTACCAAACTTAGAAGGTATATTCTTCAAAATTTTTTTGGGCCACGCCCACTCTCATTCCCAAAAACGCGCATATCCCCCGCAATTCAAGTATTTCTTAACTGTACACAAATTAAGGTATAATAGTATTTCGCTGTCGGTTACGTCCGACTGCAGCGTTCTATCTTGTTTTTTATAAAATTTCTCAATTTTGTATAAAATATTAATTCTAGTAGTTCGATTGTTAAAATTCAAAACTAATCTATCATTATTTTATATTATCCTTAAATTAAGAACTAATTTTATTTGCAAATAACTAAGTGTTAACGGCGATATTTTATTAACGCGATAGTCTTATCGCATGCTCACAGCAGCTCTACACGAGTCAAGGTAGCATCACAATAGATTGTTGTGTTTCATTTTAAAAAAAATCCATTTTATAATTTACAAAATAAAACGAAACACAAGAATTTAGTCCGATCAATATAAATATAAATTTATAATTATTTAAATATATTTTATATTTATAATATATATATAGATATATATTTATTTATTATATTTATAAAAATTTAAATTAATTTGTGTAATGGTATAATAGTATTTCGCTGTCGGTTACATCCGACTGCAACATTCTATCTTGTTTTTTTTTTTAATTCAATTAATTTTTTTTTTCACATACAGTGGCTCAAAGCTTATTGTAAGCAGCGACAAGAAAAAAATGTAATTGCCTGTCATAAACTCATTTTTCATAATTTTTCAAAAATTCCAAAGACCGATGGCAGGTACATATATGAACCACCGAAATGATTTTATGACCCTAATAAACGGGACTTTCCACACCCGTTAGGTCGGGTTATGTAAGAAGACCTAAGTTTTTGGGTAAAACCCTTTGGGAAACAGTTACAATATTAACAGTTAGGTCGCCGAAAACCCGGGTTTTCTGCCAAAAGTTGAATGTTTTCGGTAAGAATAGACCAATCCTCGATAGTCAGTTTAGTTTTTTTCTGCATTTCGGGTGCAATAAGCCAACAAGGACCATGGGTAAACGGACTACCATTGAGCAACTGAAACTCATCCTGGAACACTTAAAAAATGGATATTCACATCGCCCAATAGCTGAAATGGTCAATCTAAACACCTCAACTGTATTCCACATCATTTGGAGTTTCGTCGACGAAAATTGGACAGAGGACAAGGGCGGAATTGCACCAAATCCGATTTTCACCGAGCAGGACGAGCCAAGGATCATCAAGATTTCAAGGGGAAATCTTAAGCTATCGGCTCAAAAACTGACTCAATAGGTGCAGGATGAAATAAGGAAAAAGTTCAGTATGGGAACTGTGCTCCAAGTTCTGCGCAACCATGACTTTAAGGCCCAAGAACCACGGGAAGAGCAATTTATATAAGCAAAAAATACGGGGTATAGAATGACGTTCGCCAAAATCCACTTGGGCAAGGATTTGGAGTTCTGGAACACAGTCATATTTAAATATGAGTCCAAATTCAACATTTTTGGCCCGGCTGGACGGAACTATGTGTGGCGACAACCCAATACTGAGGTGGACCCCAAACAATTAAAGGCAACAGTCAAGCATGGCGGAGGAAGTGTCATGGTATGGGCTTGTATCTCGGCAGCCGGTGGCGAACATTTTGTGATTATTGAAACAATAATGGACAAGAATGTATACTTCAATATACTAAAAGAAAATTTACTCCAAAGTTCCGAGAAACCGGGAATCCCACGTACTTTCCGGTTCTACTAGGACAACGACCCCAAGCATAAGGCCGGAATAGTAAGGTCCTGGCTTAGATCGAACTGCCCCCACGTGATAGTTCCACCGACCCAGTCTCCAGACTTAAATGTTATTGAAAATTTGTGGGCTCTGCTGGAAAATAATATCCGGAAACACAAGATATCAAGCAAACAGGATCTCAAAAACGCTCTTCTGGAGGAGTGGAGCAAGATCAGCCCAGAAACTACCCGGAAGCTGGTATCTTCCATGAATAATAGGTTAAGCGAAGTTGTCAAGGCTAAAGGATATCATACTAAGTATTAACATCCTTATTTAAGCATTTATACGCCAATTATATATCACTTCTCTTAAGACTTTGCTTGTCGCTGCTTACAATAAGCTTTGAACCACTGTAAATACAATTTAGTCAGCTTTAAATAAATAAATAGCTGAATGGTACAAAAACTTTTTATTTACATTGAGAAAAAAAAACATGAATTGAAAATGGAAAGAAAAAAAGGGAATCTGCAAAATCAAACATTCTCTATAAGCGGACAAACTTGTCAGTCAAAGTAATCAATCAGGTTGCAAGTCGGCACTTTGATCCTTTGTCCCCACATTGCTGCCTTAAGGCTTGCCGCTTGACTTTTTGCCAATTTTCTCCATTTTTGTTGTTGTTTTTTTCTTGCTGTCTGCCTTGTCCTTGACCATTACGCATAAGGGGATATCCGTTGCCAGCCGGTGTAAGTGTCTTTGAGCTGCAACTTTATTCTTGTACTGTGGAAACGTCAGTACTGATTTATTGCCGCCTCTTAACGCCAGGGCTTAACACACAAGGGTCGTCGGCTGAGAGGCTTTATTTACTCACAACGACAACAACAGCAGCAACAACAACAGTAACAAAGCAATTCCCCTCTAGCCAAAATGTCGAATTAATAACGAGTTTTACCTTTAGCATCCCTCGACACAGTTTTTCAGCCAGGGTCAATGTTGCTCTGCGTTTTGTAATGCTCAGCACATTCAAATTGCATTGAGTTGCATTTTAAATTAATTTAAATAAAGCAGACGCACTCAGCCCACGGCTGCCCTTTTGAAAGCTAAAGGACCTTTGAATTGAGGTTAAAGCATTTTATGGGCCAATTTCATGTTGTTGAATTATTAAAAATGTACGGCTTTTTGGGAACTTAAGCAAAATTATTTATTTAAAAAAATATACATGACACTCCCATAGAATTTATTTTGTTCTAAATTCTGAATATAATTAAACTTTTTAGAATAAAGGTGTGTACTTTTAGTGAGAATATTCACCTCTGCGATAATATAGTATATTCATTATCTGTATTTACGGCCGAGCCCATATAAATAAGAAATAATAATAATAAAAGAAGTAAGATGCTGTAGTCGAGTTAACTCGACTACGATATACCCTTAACCCAGTTGTTAAATATATTCTAGTTTTTTGGCAAATTTCCCTTTAAGATGATTTGCACTCAAATGCCCGAATTGTATAGCTACAAACACGTATACGAAAGAGTAGTTATCGGGGCCCTGCAGAATACACAAAAATATATTGATGCGAGCGTCGATTATTATGCCATCTCTTTCTCACACATGCGCTCGCCTATTTATATGCATACAGAAAAAGCTTGCGGCTGCTGATAGAAATGAGATCAATATGAGAATATATTTTCGACTATAACTTTGGTGTTTCTTGTCCGATCGTAATGAAATTTCGGCAATTGATCAATAATATGGATATGCATAGTATTTATAAATTAGAAGCCTCTGCCTCTTGTGGAATTTATTGCTATCGGAAATCGAAATGTATCGATAATTCAGAAACTGAGTCAGTTATCGATAAAATAAAGCAAACATGATCTGCGTCTGGTACACGATATCTTATATTCCAAATTTTAAGTCTCTAGCTCTTATAGTCTCTGAGATCCGCATGTTCATACAGACGGGCAGATAGAAAGACAGACGGACAGACGGACAAACAGACAGACGGACAGGGCTATATCGACTCGGCTGTAGATCCTGATCAAGAATATATATACTTTATGGGGTCGGAGATGCTTCCTTCTGCCAGTTACATACATTTGCACAAAACCATTATACCCTTTTTTCCCATTTTTTATGGGTTCAGGGTATAAATAGCTAAAATGGTCAATCTAAACACCTCAACTGTATTCAACATCATTCGGAGTTTCGTCGACGAAAATCGGACAGAGGACAAGGGCGGAATGGCACCAAACCCGATTTTCACCGAGCAGGACGACGCAAGGATCATCAAGATTTCAAGGGGAAATCTTAAGCTATCGACTCCAAAACTGACTCAATAGGTGGAGGATGAAATAAGGAAAAAGTTCAGTGTGGAAACTGTGCTCCAGATTTTGCGCAACTATGACTTGAAGGCCCAAGTACAACGGAAAACGCAATTAACAAGCGCAAAAAATAGAGGCTCTAGGATGAGGTTCGCCAAAATCCACTTGGACAAGGATTTGGAGTTCTGGAACACAGTCATATTTGAATATGAGTCCAAATTAAAAATTTTTGGCTCGGACGGACGGAATTATGTGTGGCGACACTCCAATACTAATCTGAGTCCCAAAAACTGAAAGGCAACAGTCAAGCACTGCGGAGGAAGTGTCCTGGTATGGGCGTCTATCTCGACAGCCCGCGGCGGAAATTTTGTGTTCATTGAAACAAAAATGGACAGGAATGTGTACTTCGATATACTAAAGGAAAATTTACTCCAAAGTGCCGAGAAGCTGGAAACCGACGTACTTTCCGGATCTACCAGGACAACGACCCCAAGCACAAGGCCGGAATAGTACAGTCCTGGCTTAGATTGAACTGCCCCCACGTGATAATCCACCGCCCCAGTCTCCAGATTTAAATGTTCTTGAAAATTTATGGGCTCTTCTGGAAAATAACATCCGGAAACACAACATATCCTGCAAACTGGATTCCAAAATGCTCTGCTGGAGGAGTGGAGCAGGATCAGGCCAGAAACTACCCGGAAACTGATATCTTCCATGAATAATAGGTTGAGGGAAATTGTTAAGGCTAAAGGATATCATACTAAGTATTAACATCCTTATTTAAGCTTCTGTTCGCCAAAAATGTAACTTTTTTTATGAGTGCTCGAATTCTCCTGCAATATTTATTTTGGATATGTTTTTAGTTTTTGAATAATTTTAATTAATTAATTAATATTTGATTAAAAACTAAAGTTCCTTTTCAAAAGTGATATAAAAACTAAAGTTCCTTTTAAAAGTGATATAACATTTGAAAAGGAACTTTAGTTTTTATTAAAATATTATTTAAAATAAATATTGAAATAAAAATAAATATTGAAGCTGAATTCGAGCAGTTTTAAAAAAAGTTCCATATTTGGCGTATAAATGCTTAAATAAGGATGTTAATACTTAGTATGATATCATTTAGCCTTAACAACTTCCCTCAACCTATTATATATGGAAGATTCCAGCTTCCGGGTAGTCTCTGAACTGATCCTGCTCCACTCTTCCAGCAGAGCAGTTTTGAGATCCTGTTCGCTGGATATGTTGTGATTCCGGATGTTATTTTTCAGCAGACCCCACAAATTTTCAATAACATTTAAATCTGGAGACTGGGACGGTGGAATTATCATGTGGAGGCAGTTCGATCAAAGCCAGGACTGTACTATTCTGGCCTTATGATTGGGGTTTTTGCCCTGGTAGATCCGGAAAGTACGTCGGATTCGAGCTTCGAGGCACTTTGGAGTAAATTTTCCTTTAGTATATCGAAGTACACATTGCTGTCCATTGTTGTTTCAATAATCACAAAATTTCCGTCACGGGCTGCCGAGATAGATCCCCATACCAGGACACTTCCTCCGCAGTGTTTGACTTTTGCCTTTAAGTTCTTGGGACTCAGCTCAGTATTGAGTTGTCGTCACACATAATTCCATCCGTCTGGGTCAAAAATGTTGTATTTGTACTCATATTCAAATATGACTGTGTTCCAGAACTCCAAATCCTTGCCCAAGTGGATTTTGACGACCCTATATTTTGCTTTAACAAATTTATTTTTCCGTTGTTCTCGGGCATTAAAGTCATGGATGCGCAGAACTTAGAGCACAGTTCCCATACTGAACTTTTTCCTTATTTCATCCTGCACCTATTGAGTCAGTTTTTGAGCCGATAGCTTAAGATTTCCCCTTGATTTCCCGATGATCCTCGGCTCGTCCTGCTCGGTGAAAATCGGGTTTGGTTCCATTCCGCCCTTGTTCTCTGTCCGATTTTCGTCGACGAAACTCCAAATGATGCAGAATACAGTTGAGGTGTTTAGATTGACCATTTTAGCTATTTGGCAATGTGGATATCCGATTTTTAATTGTTGCAGGATGATTTTCCGTTGATCAGTGGTAGTCCGTTTGCCCATAGTCCTTGTTGGCTCGTTTCACTTGAAATGCAGGAAAAACTAAGCTGACTATTGAGGATTGGTCTATTTATACCGAAAATATTAAACTTTAGGTAAAAATCCAGGATTTATGGCACCCAGGTGTCCAAAATGTAACTGTTCGAAACATGCGTCGACCATAAAAAGAGGTACTTTTTACATAACCCTACCTATCAGGTGGGAAACCACAGCTTATTAAAGTCGTATGATCATTTCGATGGTTAATAAATGTACCTGCCATCGGCTTTTAAAATTTTTGAAAAATATTGAATAATGAGTTTATGGCAGGCAATTCAATTTTTTGCCAGGCACTGCTCCAATCTTGCTTCGAGCCACTGTATATATCGCATATACTTATATATGCCGAGTGGGTGGTTAAAATAATATATATATACTCAATTTATAGTGAAAGATGGTGAAAAGGCAAGTCGGCGGTGGAGCTAAAAGTCCAGACCGGCTCAAGTCTGCCCAGGAGAAACAAGAGGCTAACAATCACGCCGGTGGATGGATATAACTAACTAAATTATACTACTTCGGTAACCCAACGGACCAACTGCAGAAAAAATTGCGAGTCAGCGGGACGAGGGTGCGAAGAAAATATTAATGATGAATTGGTGATTTGTTAATATACTGCTGACCATAAACAAAACGGATGGTCAGGTTTAAATCATACATATATATATGATTCCTAATTCTAATCCTAATCCTTTTGAATACTCTTCACAAACAGCTTCTCGTCGACGAACCTTGGGCCCAACGATCGCATCGACTGCAGAAAATTAAACAATATCTTAATGAGTGAGTAAGCAACTGCTATAATGTAGGCACAAAAAAAAAAAAAAAAACAAAAACAAAAATGTACAACTAGCAAATAAGGAAAATATATATATATATGTATATAAAATAAGTCTGGCCAACAGCATGGTGTACTAGCAAAAATCAATCATCGAAAGTATGTATCTAGAAGCCGAATTTAAGTAAAATATTTAAAGATACAAAATTGGCATGAAGCCTGAAAGAAAAATTAATTAAACTGATTTATTAATTAAAAAAAAAGAACTAAGAAACAAAAATTTTTGAAAACAAAATAATCGGTGTACAACACCAGAAAATGATGTAAACCATAAGAAAAAAGAAAATATAATGTACATTAGATATAAGACTTATAAGTAAGAAAATGCTCACAATTGTCAAAAAATTGTTCGAGAAGAACTCTTACATAGTAAGAGTAAATTAAAATATGAAGTGCTAAGAAATAATCCATTGTGTGAGGAGCCATAATTTATGCGCCCCTCACAGCAACTGTCGATCGGGCGGAAATCCGGCCCCGATGCAGTTGCGGCGAATTCGCTCTCTTTCGTCCTCTCCCTTTCTAACGCAGGCATTCAGCCAATTGAGCGTGTCTGACACGCATGTCCAGGAGGACATGCACCGTTGGTGTGGGAGCAGTATTGCGGGTGCAATACTGCCATCTATGCTCACACCAGCGGCAGACAATGGTTGGCGCCAGCAAATGGCAGTGGAAAGTTACCAGAAATCACGCCACCACAAGACAGCACGCCACCCGGGTACAGTCCCGACAAAAGGTCACTGGCTGACCTATATAAGGAGCGCCGCAGCACGGCGCGAGTCAGTCAGTGAAACTACCGAGTGAAGCTACCAAGTGAAAGAACAATCAAGAAGCTAAGTGAGAAGCCACCGGAGTGCAGCGCAAGCTAACTATAGAAAGTGGACACGTGCAAGCCAACAACACACAACAACCGGAAAAGGAAAGTGAAGTCTCGGCAATTAAGCGAGGCAGTGCAGCAATCAATCCACACAGATCGCGCAGGACACTGAGGTCCTGAAATTGGTGACAAATCAAAAGCCTTGCCACGCGAGAATTTAGTCCCGGCGGAGCCGGACAAATTTAAGCGAACAGGCGATTGTGACAGAACCAACGAAGGCCGCAGTGCCAATGCGAACGCCGTGGAGCTTCGCTGAGCAAATTGTAAAAAGTGCAATAAATAAATAATTCAATAATTATCAGAATAAATATATTTGTGGCTATTAATTTTCGCAAACGCAACTAATATAAATTCGTTGCTCGAATCCGCAGCTCGGCTGAGTTTTAGCTCCGCTATTAATCACCGAACTAAAAAGGTTCGTTACAACTGGCGCCCAACGTTGGTGGTTGCGAAAGTTGATAAATATATTTATTGTGAAATTATAAGAATAACAAAAAGAACAAACAAACATGGTGCGTGCGTGGGTGTACAATCTCAAGAAGGACGAGGTGATGCGGTACGGAGAAGAGTTCCAGGTGGAACTATCCGGCACACTGGATGCGATGCGCAGACAATTTGGAGAGTGGGTGAGTACACACGAGGCCAGACTGCCATACAATGCTAGAATAGAGGAGTTGGCGGCGACTCATGGCAGGCAATCCCCGGCCAGAGAAGTCGAAGTTGCGGATGCTAGAGAGGCGTCGTTCGTAGATTTCGAACAGCTCAGCATCCCGGCAACAAGCGCAGCAGCGCGCGCTAGAGACGCCAACTATTCTATCTGGGGAGCAGCGTCCACACCACAGCCAAGAAGGAGAGTATCCATTCAGGAACAAGCGACACCAGCCATACCCCAGGAATATCAAAGGGTAGTGAAGCAAGTGCGGGAATGGAACTTTCGCTTCGGTGGAACAACAAAGCCGCTGGAATTTCTCGAGCAAGTCGAGTGGTCAGCCGACACATACGGACTAAATTTAAATCTAGTCCCAAGAGCCATGCCTGAACTGCTGCAAGGAATGGCACTGAAGTGGTACATTGCAAACAACCAACACTGGACCAGATGGGTAACTTTTGTCCAGAGCTTCCAAGAATATTTCCTGCCAAGGGATTATTTTGCGAATCTCAAGGACGAGGTTACCCGAAGGCGGCAGACTACACAGGAGCCATTCAAAGTGTACATGGTGGAGATGCAGACGCTGATGCGGCCACTGCAGTATTCAGCTGAAGCACAGCTGAACCGCATCTACAACAACAGCCTCCCAGACCTACGAGCGTTCGCCAGGCCAAACCAATTCAAGAATTTAAATGAATTGATGTATTTGGCCGAAGCGTTCGAGGAACTCGAAGCGGACAGGGAAAAGCTGAGACTGCAGAGCCGCATGGAGCAGCACACGTACAACACGCCACAACACAGCCGCATGGAGCAGAATACGTACAACACACCACAACACAGCCGTATGGAGCAGCCGTATGGTAACAGGCCACAACACAGCCGCATGGAGCAGCAGTACGACAACCACCCACCACGAAGACGCATGATTAACCACCACGACCACGAACGCGCTCATCCGCCCAACCAGACGCGATTTATGGCAATGGGGACGGAGCCAGCAGACGACGGCAGACCCAGACCAGCCCCAAGGACGACAGCAGACAGCATACAAACACATATCAAGAATCCAGCAAGGGCATGCAGATATTGCGGCAAGGAGGGACACTCGGCAATAGAGTGTACAAATTCCAGGCTGGAATTTTGTCCGTACATCAGTATGCTGTCCGTCGGGAAACGGATATCGGCGTCCGCCACCAAGGGGCGAGCGGGAGCCGAACAGGACAGCCCCAAGACGCTAATTGGCAGCCTTCAGGACGAGGGGGTGCAACTGACAGCCACCGTAGGGATCGGAAACTGTCAGTACAAGGCTACGATTGACACAGGGGCCACGAGTAGCTTCGTTAGTGAGGAGCTAGCTCGTGGACTGAGCAACGTAGGCCGACGACGCGCAACCGAACGGCGAGTCCGCATGGCAGATGGCCGAAAATGCGAAATTCGAGAACAGGTCGAGGTGAGCATTAAACTCGGACGGAACAGCATAGAGATCGCTCTGCTGATACTGCCAGGAGTTATTGACGACCTGGTTCTCGGATGGGACTTCCTGTCGGGCATGGATACGGTCTTGGAATGCGCAGGCGTGAGAGTACGGATACACAAAATCCCAAGGAGAGTACACCCGGAGGAGAAATTATCGGTAGCCAAAACAGTCATCCCGCTGTTAAATCCGGACGCAGAAGTTGACGAATTTTTGCGGGGAGAATTGGCTGCATTTGAAAGGATAAAGGCACATCAGCAACGATATTTCCCGAAAAACCCCAAGATGCAGGCGGAGATAAACCAACAGGTGGATGAACTGTTGGCTAAAGGATGCATCAAACCATCAAAAAGCCCACACAGCGCACCAATAGTGATGGTACGCAAAAAGACTGGGAAATGGCGTCTCTGTGTGGACTTTCGACAACTGAACAGTAGGTCGATAAAAGACGCATACACCCTACCGAGAGTCCACCACATCCTGGACCAACTGAGAGAGGCGCGTTTCTTCACTAGCCTGGATCTAAAAGATGGCTACTGGCAGATCCCGATGGAGAAGGGAAGCCGAGAGAAGACGGCATTAACAGTCCCAGGCAAAGGACTGTACCAATGGAAGGTAATGCCATTCGGGCTCCACTCGGCACCGGCAACGTTCCAGAGGGCACTGGACCGCGTGATTGGACCCGAGATGATGCCACATGCGTTCGCATATTTGGATGACATCATCGTAATCGGGAGAACACGCGAGGAACACATGGCCAACCTAAGAGAGGTGTTCCGACGGCTGAGAGCAGCGAACTTAAGGATCAACGTGGAGAAGTGCGATTTTTTCAAAAACGAGTTGAAATATCTGGGTCATCAGGTGACTGACCGAGGGATACGCACGGATCCGGACAAGGTAGCTGCCATTGCCGAACTGAAGCCCCCTGGAAACGTCAAAGAACTGCGACAATACCTGGGAGTGGCATCATGGTACAGACGCTTCGTACCAGATTTTGCCACCAGCGTACACCCACTACATACGCTGCTAAAGAAAGGTACGAAATGGGAATGGACCGAGGAGCACGAAGAAGCTTTCGAGAAAGTCAAGGCAAAGCTGACACAATCACCTGTGTTAGCATGCCCAGATTTCTCAAAACCATTTTGCTTGCAGACGGATGCAAGCAATTATGGTTTGGGAGCGATATTGACCCAAAACTCAGAGGAGGGCGATCGGGTCATATCGTATGCAAGCAGGTCTTTAAATGGTGCAGAGCGTAACTACTCTGCGACCGAGAAAGAGTGTTTTGCTATAATCTGGGGCATAAGGAAGCTTCGACCTTACTTGGAAGGATACCACTTCACCGTCATTACGGACCACATGGCACTGAAGTGGTTAAATTCCATCGAAAGCCCATCAGGGAGGATTGCGAGGTGGGCACTGGAGCTGCAACAATTTGACTTTGACATCAAATACAGGAAAGGAAACCGGAACGCGGTCGCAGATGCTCTCTCCCGACAGCCCCTGATGGAAACGTGCTCAAGGATCTCGATGGTGGAAGACACAATGGAGCAAGCCAACCGGAAATGCACATGGATCCAAAAGTTGCGAATGGACATCGAGAAAAATCCCAGGAAGTACCCGGACTACAACGAGGAATCTGGAAACTTGTATAGACACATCCCGCATAGAGCCGGAACCGAGGATGTAGCTGCCTGGAAACTATGCGTGCCAAAGGATAAGAGAAAGCAAGTCTTAGCGGAAAACCACAACACCGCTGCCGCAGGACACACGGGTAGCAGGAAAACAATAGCCCGAATAGCAGCGCGCTATTATTGGCCAGGTTTGTATAGAGACGTACGAGCATATGTGCAACAATGCGAAATATGTCAGCAATACAAACCGAGTCAATTAGCAGCGGCAGGACAAATGCTGACTCAAATCCCGGAAGAGCCGTGGAGCACAGTATGTGCAGACTTCGTGGGACCACTACCAAGATCCACACATGGCAACACCATGTTGTTGGTCTTCATAGACCGCTTTTCCAAATGGATGGAGATGGTACCACTCAGAAGCGCCACCACTGCAGCACTACAAAAGGGATTCCGAGAAAGGATACTGGCACGGTTCGGTACGCCAAAAATCCTGATTACGGACAACGGCACGCAGTTCACCAGCAAGGCGTTCAAGAAGTTTCTGGACGAGATAGGTGTAAAACACCAATTCACTGCTCCATACACTCCGCAGGAAAATCCCACGGAACAGCGCTGCCTTCATCACACAAGGTCGAGAGCCAAGGCTACCAAAGGCGCTGTTCGACGAAGTAACAGTCGGAACAGGCCAAGGAGCCCAAACGCCAGCAGAAAGGGAAAATCGTCTCAAAGACATTTTTGAGATTGTGCGGCGTAGCCTGGAGAAGGCGGCTCAGGACCAAGCCAGGCATTATAACTTGCGACGCAGACCGTGGAGACCCAAAATCGGAGAGAAGGTATGGGTAAGGCTACACCACCTATCAAATGCGGCTGAAGGTTTCGCAGCAAAGCTGGCGCCGAGATACGGAGGCTCGTATCAAATTGTGGACTTTCCGTCACCGGTGATCTGCAAATTGAAGAGCCTCGCAGACAGGCGGATAAAAACAGCGCACATAGGCGACCTGAAACCGCACAGCGACGGGATAGAGACAGGTGAGTCAGCCAAACAATAAACAAAAATATATAAGAATAATAGCTCTGGGACCAAAAAAAAAAAAATTTTTTTTGTTTAAAAGAATGCATAGAAAATTTCAGTTTTTTCGGTTAATTAAAAAAAGGGGGAAAATAAATAGGCCTCGAGCTCAGGCTATTTATAATTGCATTTAATAAAAAAAAAACAAAACAGAGCCCAGGCTATTTATAATTGCATTTAATACAAAATAGCCAAAACAGAGCCCAGGCTATTTATAATTGCATTTAATACAAAATAACCAAAACAGAGCCCAGGCTATTTTTAATACATTTAATACAAGATAAACAAAACAGAGACCTGAACCGGCCCAGCCCAAACAACAACAAAAGAACAGCACGGCGAAGTGAGCAAAAGTTCACGCGATCGGCAATGCACCCGAGAGCGGGAGAAAGGGCCAGCCGAGAAAGCACGACCATGACCCACTCTCGAATGCATGCGCTGAATACGGAACCAAAGTTCAACGGACGACCGAAGAGTTCAACGGCCAGCTCAAACGCATTGCACAACACCATTGGCCACACACATTAGTCCCAATGCACGCATGCAGAACACACCGTTGTGGGCGCTCTCACGTTTGGCGCGGGAGCGCGAACGCTGGAGAGCGTAACAACACATGCACGACACCATTGGCCGAACACACACACACACACACACACACACGGGTGCCGATGTCAGCTCTCACGTTTAGCGCGAGTGCGCGAACGCTGAGAGCGCAACAAAACGAAATGCACTTCGAGCGGGCATTTCTTGGAGTGTACTGGTGGCTCTCTCACGTTTAGCGCGGGTGCGCGAACGTGTGAGAGAATGACAACAATAAAGTGTACTTTGGACCAACAAATGCCGATCGCACCGATGTCAGCTCTCACGTTTAGCGCGAGTGCGCGAACGCTGAGAGCACAACAATAACAAAACGCATTTCGAGCGGACATTTGTTGGAGTGTACTGGTGGCTCTCTCACGTTTAGCGCGGGTGCGCGAACGTGGGAGAGAATGACAACCATAAAGTGCACTTTGGACCAACAGATGCCGAACGCACCGATGGCTCTCGCACGTTTAGCGCGAGTGCGCGAACGCTAGGGAGCACAACGACAACAATAAAGTGTGTGTTGAAACCAATGCCGAGGGAACCGTCGTTGGCTCTCTCACGTTTAGCGCGAGTGCACGAACGCTGGGAGCACAACGTCAACAGAAGAGAGTTGTTTAGTTTCATTCTAATCATAAGCCATTGGTACGAGTTCATCAAGAGCAGAGCATCGCACGCTGCAGATAACGCAGCTACGCAGCTAATCCATGGGTTGTGATAATAAATATGTTCACACCATCTATCGCGCCGCCTGCAGTCAGCAGATAGGCAGCGTCATAAATTAGATTATGTTATATGTACACGCATAAATAATTATTGATTGTTTAGTTCATCTAGCCCTAAGCAAGCCTTATCGTCTAAGAATTCTGTATAAGCCATGCATTTGTACTCAATAAATTCAGTGTCTTTTAGAATCTCATTCTGTTCACTCATTTCTACCATCGCCTTTACTGTGCGCATCGTTGGATCTCCCTCTCCGTAGTCCACCTAGTTTCAAGTACTAGTTGCGACGCCCTTCTAGTAGTCAGTTTATGTGCTGACTGCTTCCCTTACAAAAACATTTTGGTGACCCCGACGTGATTCCTGCAGTTGCCAACTAGGCGACAAAAAGGATAACAAACCTCAAGAAAAATCTACATTTAAAGTTGTCAACAAGGCGACAATCAAAGTGATTCCTGCATTTGTCAACTAGGCGACAAAAGGATAATCAACCTCCAAAATTCCACATTTGAAGTTGTCAACAAGGCGACAATCAAAGGGATACCTGCAATCTCCTAACACAGTTCACTATATCTGCGTTAGTGAGACCATCTGAAGTTGTCAACTAGGCGACATATCAGGATAAAAGTGTGCTCTCGTTTGATAAAACGACCACGGCACTTATAACAACGTCCATCAAGCGACAAAAACTGGTTAAGAAACAGCCTACATATTGTAACGAACCTTTTGTTCCGGTGGTTAAAGCTAAGCTAAAACTCAGCCGAGTTGTGGATTCGAGCAACGAATTTATAATTGTTGCGTTTGCGAGAATTAATGACGCCGATATATGTGATTCTGATGATTAGTTATTTTATTTATTTATTGTATTTATTTTACACTTTTACTGCGAACGCCTCACATTCACCGTGGCACTTCGGCCGTACGCTGGTTCGGTTACAATCACCTGTTCGCTTGAATGTCAGTCCGGCTCCGCCGTGACTAGAATTCTCGCGTGGCAAGGCTCTTGTTTCTTTACCAGTGTCAGGACCTCAGTATCCTGTGTAATTTGTACGGATTGAGTAATGCAGTCTATCACTCAACTGCCGATGCTTAACTTTCACTTTACTGCTGTTACGTGGTTCCGGTCTCACTTGTTGTACTTCTTTAGTTTCACTTGCTAGCTTCACTGATGGTTAGTATCACATTCTTAGCTTTCTGACTCTTCGCCAAGCAATGCCTCGCGCCGTGCTGCGGCGCTTTTTTTATAGGTCAGCCAGTGACCTTTTGTCGGGACTGTACCCGGGTGGCGTGATGTTCTTGTGGTGGCGTGATTCTGGGTAACTTTCCACTGCCTTTCGCTGGCGCCAACCATTGTCGGCCGCTGGTGTGAGCATAGATGGCAGTATTGCACCCGCAATACTGCTCCCACACCAACGGTGCATGTCCTCTTTGACCTGCGTGTCCGACACGTTCAATTGGCTGAATGCCTGCGTTAGAGAGGGAGGGGACGCAAGAGAGCGAATTCGCCGCAACTGTGTCGGGGCCGGATTTCTGCCCGATCGACAGTTGCTGTGAGGGGCGCATAATTTATGGCTCCTCACACTCCCCCCTTTCTTCGGCAGTGGGAAGCTTCCAGTTTCCCGCCGGGAAGTTCGCCTGAAATGAGATGATGTTATTCTCCCCCTGGGCCCCGTGAAATGGTGTTACGCTTTGGTTATGGTGTATGTATTTTTTTCTTTATTAACATGGGTTTATTATTGTACCTTTTTGAACACCTTTGATCCCCAAGGCGACGTCTTGACCCTGTAGCGTTCCCCTTCGCGGTTCCCCTATCGTTGCGGTGCGGCGACTGGTTCCCGGCTGCCTGTCCACGGTCTCCAGCACCAGTGGTGGCCAAACCGTTGGCGGCACCTCCTCCCACCGGCTTTCGTCCTCAGGCGCCGAAAGTTGCCTTTGGAGGTTTGGCCGGGGTGGTTCTGGTGTCGCTACTGGGCACGACGCCTGTCGGCCCAGTGTTGGTCGCCGCCATGCTGGTGGTGGTGGTGGTGGGGACTCCACCGGTCTCCCTTTCGGGTCCTCGTCCGACGCCGCTTCGCTCGTCTCCTCGGGTCGTTTCCGCGGTGTATACGGCATCGT
>JAWNLR010000487.1:0-12227 GCA_035042205.1 Drosophila infuscata
CCACCAACAGCATAGAGGCAACCACCCAAAACAGCAACACCAAAATCCGCACGCTTCTCGGACATCGGCGACACATAGCTCCACTTATCCGTAATGGGATCCCAGCGTTCAACAGTGTTCAGGGCGTTGTAATCATCGCTTCCACCGACCGCATAGAGGTGTCCATCCAGCACCGCAACGGATAGTTCCCGACGGGGCGTTCTCATTGAATTGAGTGGCATGCGGGCCATCGTGTTTAGGTCAATGCTCTCCACAGAGTTCAATGTACTACCCTCTTTCTTATATCCGCCTACCAAAATCAATTTGTTCTCCATGACAGCGGCTCCAAAATCCTGACGTCCATTGATCGTGTGCTCCCAAGTCGTCCACTTGTTCAGCTGCGGACAGTAGCTCTCAATGGTAGTATTCCACTTGCCGGTCTCATCTCTGCCACCCACAACCAGCAATTGGCCGCCAGCAGTTTGTTTGCGGGGCTTGGTTTGTTGTGTGGCAGCTACAGACGATCGGCAGTCGGGGGAGAGTGAATGCCATTTGAAAGCCTCGAACAGCTGTTTATAGCACTCATTTCTGGCACCGCACTCTTTCTCCACGTGATCCACCAGGAATTTTGGTTGCAACAGCGACAGACGCACCTTGGAGAGCAGCTCGGGTATGTGCTGCTCACGAGTGGACGCATCGTGGCGCACCCACGACATCATCGAGTGGAACACTTCCTCCTCGGTTCGCACATTCAGCTCATCACTGGACAGCAGCTTGACCAGCTGATTGGGGTTTAGTTGAAGGAACTCCTGATTCTGGCACACCTCCATAAAGTGATGGTAGATGAATACCTGTGCCACTTGCAGCAGCTTTGTGCAGTTCAGTTGTTCCGCCAATAATGCGTATCCCAAACAATTGGACGGGTGCAGCTGGCGAGCGAGAAAATTGCAGCATTTCTTTACCACAGGGATCAGCTGGAGCAGGTTGGCGGTGGCCAGCAGCGATTCGACAGTGTCCTCGTGCAGCTCAATGCACCCGGTGTAACAATGCTGGACGAGCAACTGCAACGCATCGCCATCCACCTCGCCAAGGGTCACCTCATGCTCCTCGCTCTCGCGCAGTGATCCGGTAAACATTGCCGAGAAATATTCACTCGCAGCTGCGAGCACCAAGCGATGAGCGGACACCCGTTTGCCGTCGATCCCAGCGATGAGGACCACATCGCACAGCTGCTGGCTCTCCACAAAGTGGTACATTCGCTTCAATAAGGAGTCTGCATGGCTGCCCACACTGCAATCCCTCGACAAAGGCTCCATCCTATTCTCTGCCATCTTCGATGTTGACGCCATCGTGTCTTGGTATTCTTTAGGAAAGTACAAATTAATTTCATATAAGAGATAAAAGAAGAAGCAGATTTCAGAGTTATCTGGCAACCGTGTTGCCAGTGTCCCGATACTATTGAGAGCAAGTAAGCGAGTCAGTCACGATATCCGCAAATATCGATATCTGATCAATTAAGCATAATTTCATGTTCATTATCAATATGTGCAAACATTCCAATTTATTTTGCAAAGCCATCCATTATAACAAAATAAATAGAATTTATAACATAGTTTCTAAATCGATATTTTTGAAATGAATGTAGTTATCGATTAAATATGATATGTCAAGTTGTATTCAAATTTAAATTGTGCCTTCAAAAATGTGATTTGATTCGCTGTTTGTAAGCAATTTAGTTATAGAGCAATTAAAATAAACTGCAGCTTCTTGGTGGTATATGAGTACTTTTAATCTCTGAGATATTCATTTAGACTGGCAAACGGACTTGGCTAAATCAACTCTACTATTCATGTGGAACAAGAATATACATAGTTATATATATTAACTGGTTTCAAATAAAGATTTCACACTAACAAAAACTATTCCCAAAGCTGGTTTCGTTGCTCCTGACAAATGACACATCAGCCGATTGGCGAATATGGTCCAAGTGATAGCCAAAAAAAATATTGATGAAAAATAAAGAAGAATGGAGCTGATGACAAAATAGCACTTTGAAGAAACAAAATCGCGCTTTCAACAAGTTGCGCTCTGAACAAGTCTCAAACTGACAAAAAAAAAACAATTACAGGGTATCACAAAGTAGTAGAAATATAGCTATAAATTTAAATACAATTGCGAAAAATCAAAACAAAACTTTAAGTTCTAAAATTTTTATAAATGATAATTTTATTTTTATTGTTAAGGAACTCCAAGGACCTATGCTCTTCTGCTGAATTTGGTATTAGTATTTGGAGATGAAGAATCTACATTATTTTGTATAGTGTATTTGTTAATTTTATTTTACAGAGAAAAACAAGATAGAACGTTGCAGTCGGACGTAACCGACAGCGAAATACTATTATACCTTAATTTGTGTACAGTTAAGAAATACTTGAATTGCGGGGGATATGGGCGTTTTTTCGGGTTTGGGGGCTGGAGTGGGCGTGGCCCGATCTTAGTAATATACCTTCTAAGTTTGGTAACTGTAGCTCTTAAATTGCGGCAGATACAGGCATTTATCGTTTTTTGTGGGCGGGAGTGGGCGTGGTCCAAAATTTTTTTTCCACATTTATGAAGGTTGTTACTAGTAATATACCTTTAAAATTTGGTGACTTAAGTTTTCAAATTGCGCGAGATATATGGGTTTATCGATTTACACCAAGAGGTGTATCGGTTCAGGTAGGTGGAGTGGGCGTGGCCATCCAATTTTTTTATCGATCTTTGGGGGAGTTACCAGTAACATACCTGCAAAATTTTGCGACTCTAGCTTGCAAATTACGGCAGATATGCGCATTGTAAATTTCTAGGGACGAAGTTCCTGGGGGCGGCGGATGTGGGCGTGGTCCAAAAATTGGTATGCCAATCTTTGAAGGAGGTTACCAGCAAATTACCTTCCAAGTTTGGATACTCTATCTTTAAAATGTTCGGAGATATACGGTGCTATCGATTAATAATCGGAATTGTCGATTATAGGCGCAGGTGTGGGCGTGGCACCACAAATTTGTTATCGGTTCTTAAAGGCGACTACCAGTAATATACCTACCAAATTTGACGTTCCCTACTCAAAAACTGCGGAAGATATAGCTATTTGAAGATTTTAGGGGCGGGGGTAAAGGGGGCGTCGGAGGTGGGCGTGGCATATGCCGATCTTTCAAGGACCTCGCCAACAACCTACCAACCAAATTTGGTGACTGTACTTATTAAATTGTAAGAGATATGGGGACTTATCGATTTGCTGAAATCGAATTTATCGATTTTCTAGCTCCCTAGTGGACGTAGGTCCAAACCCAAGACACTTTAACTTTTGAGGGTACTTTCCAGTATACGTTCCAAGTTTCAAGTCTCTATCTCTAAGGGTGTCGGAGGAACGCGCGTTCATACGGACGGACAGACGGACAGACAGCATGACGGACATTGCACAAAACCAATATACTATTATACCTTTTTGGTATAATAGTATAAAAAGAGCTGTGGGAGTCGAATCGGATTTTATGGACTGCAGTGTAATAGAGCCACTATTGTTGATTGCAGGTGGTGCAGAAGAAATAACCTGCATCAACTGCTGACCATTATCAACAGTAGGTGTTAGCGGTGCAGGGGGCAATGACAGACTCGAGGCAAAGCAGGCTCGGCCGATCGTTTCTAATTAAGAGACTCATTCAACAGTTTAACACTATTAAATTGATTCTCCATTGCCTCAAAATCAGCTCTGAGTGTACTAAAAGCTAGACGAAGTTCGTCTAGTTTGCTTCATAAAATCGTTCATATCGTTCGCATCACCACTTTACACCCGACTTATTGCCGATTATATCCTTTACCCCTTGTGTGACACCTGCACAATATACAACCAACGAGCACTTGCAGTTTTTATGTATGTAAAGCAATTAATACGCTCGAAAAGAAGAGAGACTCAACAAAGATTCGGCACCGCACAGAAACAATAACAAAACTAAAAGCAAAGAGAAATAGCTGAAACAACAACACGTAACAATACAGTTATGAGAGCACACTAAAGTCAGAGAGCGACACGAAAGTCGAGAGAGTGAGAGTAATAAAGCTTTACGAGAGCACACAAAAGTCGAGAGAGCGAAAAACAACGCAAGCGATCGAGAGTGCAATGTGAGTAAAACAAACCACAGCTGTTGACCGCGCCATGTTTGCCGGCAAAAATAAATACTTTTGTGTTTTGCAGCAAAGTTACTGATCAGAAAACATAAAATTACCAAAGCAATCACAGAGGAATTCGGAAGAACAACAGCACAGATATGTTTTATATTAAACAAATTAAATACTCGAGATAAAGTTTAATAACAATCACTGCAAAAACACAACCGAACACAGCAAATGCTAAGACAGAATAACCCAACATTTTTTTTCTGTTAATAACAGACTGAATTGAGTGGAATTGCAAACATTGAGTGCTGCAGACAAAGCAAGCAAGTCGGGTGAGATCGACTTGAAGATACCCTCAACGGAAATTGCATTTTGCAGTTGCATTTAGCAACGTATAATTTATTGTTATCAATTTTATAATTATTATTATTATTGTTCGAATTTTTGTACAAGAGATAAGTGAACAAGATGCTGTCAAAGCTACCTTCCCATGATACTATTGAGAGCAAGTAATTGAGTCAGTAGCTATATGAGGAGAGTATCGATATCTAATCGGCATTCGGTATTAAACAATGTCGTTAAAAAAAGACCTATAAATGGTAACTTTAACTTGAAAAAACATGAATCGAATCCAATATATACATTGCTGCTATCTTCGCACTCATTCAAGGGTAGCAAAACAGGTTCTTTCTCGCACACATTCGTAACCCAATAGAACCTGCTTGAAAAGGTGCTCATTTAAGACATACCAGGGAAGTTAAGTGAAATAATGAATTCCATTCGCTGTTCGATTTGACGCATCTATGTTTAGTCTGATTAGTGCTATATCGATCTTCTAGATTTCCTAGCCCCTTGTGGACGTAGCACTCCAATCTTGCACTTTGTCTGACGCGGAAACAGACCAGTAAATGTTCCAAGTTTCAAGTCTCTATCTTTAAGGGTGTCGAAAAAAGTCGACGGACAAACAACAGACGGACGGAGGGACGGCATGAAGGAAATTGCGCAAACCCAATGTATATATACCTACGGTATTATAGTATACAAAAAATCAACGTTTCAATTTGCTACAACAGAACAGAGGACTGGGTTAAGTTGTTTGTAGTTTTGTGTTGTCATTTTCCGTTTCATCTCCAATTTGCGAAAATGCAGGCAACAATTACAGCTTTCCAAAGTAAATGTAACAGTTTTCATATGAAAAGTCAAAAGACATGAACTTGTAAATTTTTTTAAGCTGCTCTGTGGTTTTTTTTTAGATTTCTTTTGGTTTATGTAAACTTGCCATTTTTTAAATAAATATTTTATTTGATTTGCATTTTTCTTTTTGTTGACTTAAGCATTTCTCTCTATCATTTGAATTTAAAGGCATAAACATAAGTAATTTTTAGAGATTACAAGATTTTTTTTTGTTGTCTTTAAGTCGATTTATTTTTAGGTTTACAAACAAAAATAGACTTATCTCTTGGTTCACCATCTATTTTGCACAGTGTACTATCTGACAAAGTTTCACGCTGTCAGCAAACAAATGTTCTCGTGTCTGAATGCAAATAAATACAAGATTGTTGCTGTGGCAATTAGATGGTGTTACCTTTGAAACATCCACAGTTAAACCGAGTGAGGCATGAACTGCTTTAGTTGCTGCCACTTATCGGAGAGCATGCGAGAGGAACGGCTCAAAGTCGAGTCTCTAATCTGCACTCGCAAAAAAATCTATCTGAATTTTACAAAATTCTCACCAGCATTAAAATCGTCTTCAAAACTGGAAATGTTGTTTGTTTTTTTTTCCGTTTTAGAAATATTACATATTACTAAGAAATTAATTTCTAAAAAGAATCAAGCTAATAAATTTATTACTTTTTTTAATGATATGAATTTATTAACTATCTAAAATGATTGTTTGTGTGAAATCTTAAAATCCTAAAATCTTGTAATAAATTATATAGTTTATGCTTGTTTTTAAGTAGATGAAAACCACTCTGAAAATTAGACATATTCTTTCTGAATTTTAAGAAAGCTGATTTTTATAAATATACTTTCTAAATAACAAGCTGAGTTTTAAAACACATTTTGATTTGTTTTTTCTGAGTGTCGGCCACGCACAGCACATGCAGCGTGAGTCGCTTATCAGTTTCACCTCTGACCCGTGAGTGATAAGGCACAGCAGGCAGCCCAGTCCGTTAGTTAGTCAGTCGGGCATCTTGTGAAAGATCGCATTCTGTTTTCAACACTCAACGCGCCATGTTTCAATTGGGTTCGCTGTCGCTGCTGCTGCTGCTGCTCCTGGCTGCACTGTGCCACGCCGAAGTGATTCAACACCAGACGTGCCCCGACAGCTTGGATATGTGCAGCATCGATGAGGTGCGGGTAGATCCTTGCCCCCAGGCGGCAACAAACACGCCGTGCCGTTTACGGCGTCGTCATCCGTCCCGGATAAGTTTCGATTTTACGCCTAAATTCGATGCAGATAATTTGGTGTCCTCGCTGGGCTGGGCAAAGAGTGAAACGGAGGAGTTGCCGCTGCTCACCTTGGAGCGCGACTCGTGCAAGAACACCCAGTGTCCGGTTAAGGCCAACGTGCAACAGACTTACTCCATCGATGTGCCCATCGAACCCAAATTCCCCATGAGCACCTACACCATTCGCTGGGCCCTCAAGGATGAAGTGAGTAGCAAGCGTTGCTGCTTCACCATTGTCATCAAGGTTGTGCGCTAAAATACAATAATAAAAAAAGAAGAAGAAAATTATGCAATTGCTCGTCTATTTTTAATTATTTTTGAGATTCGTCTTTCATTTGGCTGATGGCACTCGGGGGTCCACAAATATTCATCGTCATCGCCATCAACCTGCGAGGCTAATTAAACGGCCTGCGGTCCGCGCAGTGTTTAAATCAACAGGGAGTAAAAAACTTTGATTGAACTTTTGGGTGCCATAAAAAGCATACCCCAACCCCCACAACAAGCCACAAGCCCCCCTCCCTCATCCGTCATCCCCCATCTACTTCTCCATTCAGTGAATTTGTGTCTCGGCTACTTATCAGCGTCGTCAAACAATTAAAAATTGAGCACTTAAGTTGTGGTCATAAAATCATTTGTTTTTCGTTTTATTGTTTTTCTTCCTTTTTTTTTTTGTTGGTGGAAAATTCAAATAACAATATTCTCAAATCACTTTTTTTTTGGTTGCCTCATTTTTTTTTGTTTACCTAAGCGAAAAATGTTTACGCTTTTTTTGTCTACTCTACAAATTTTACACTCGTCAAAATAAATTGGACCTAATTTTGCAAATTAGCCAAAGGTTCTTCAACTTATCATTAAGAAGGTATATTTATAAAATTCAAGGTTTTTTACATTATTTAATTTCAAGCTAGATATTTTTAAATTTTGAAAAAATATGACTATTTTCTATTTATTTTTTTAATGTCTGAACCATGGAATAACTGACATATAAGCTTTCTTCTTCTTCACATTTACATATATAATAGAAAAAAAATTCTAAAAATTGGAAAAACAATATTTTTTGCCGTTTTAATTTTTTAACATTATTATTTGTAATAAAAAATAACAGGAATTTGCAGGGCAACTTTCATTTTAGGGCCATTTATTTTCCTCAGTGTAGTCGTGAATAGATTACAAGCAAAGCATTTTTTTTCAGCCCCAACCCTAACAAGAGCAGCATTCAATTGAGTAAATAATAACAAAAAATAAAAATAAAATCAAATATTATGAAATATAATTTCTTAAAGCAAGTTTGTATTTCACAATTTGTGTGACATGCAATTGGATGCCGATTTACGAGTAGATTCACTCCAGTGCGCTATTCTCGCCATATTTATAGCCAAGCATATATGGAGTCTTGGTCAAGTGGGACATGATGTGGCACTTTACTGCCTCGAAACAGGCTGTGGCATCCACATAGACCACCTCGCGACGATGACTTAGATAGGTATTCAATGCTGCTTCACTTTTGCGAAATTGCCGCATCTGCCGATCCAGATAGGTGGCATTATCCTGTGGAGTTGGCCTATAATTGCGCATTAGCAATCGCATCCTGGCCATTTGTTCGTTGATCTGCAGAAAGATCAGTCGATTTGGGGGCACAGTGAAGCCCTCGAATAGCTCACGTGCCTCACAACGGTTATTGGGATAATTGTACAAAATCCAGCCACGATGCAGTGCATCCTCTTTGAGCAGACGCTGCTGGATGATGTTCCCAATCGCCTCCGAGCGTCGAAAGACACAATCCGACTCGATGCCCAGTTGGAGCAGCTCGGCATTTGTATTCTGCTCGTATCCGTTGATGTGATGATAGCCAAGGACATCGGCATCCAAGATTAGCAGATTCCAACGCTCGGCCAGCACATGGGCGAGTGAACGACGACCCGATCCGGGTCTGCCATGCAACACAATGCGATGAAAGAAATTCTTGGGCAGCTGAAAGAAATCACCAGCGACTCCCCGATGAAATGCATCCAAGGACTTCATATACACATCCTGTGCAATCTGACGTATATTCTCCCCCAGCCAGCGACGAATGTCCTCCACCTGCTGCAGTGTTATCTCCGCCAGGAGTCGACTCATGATTTCCATCAGTTTGTGCTTCTCAATGTAGAACGTGTAGGATGCACTGAACTCGACCAGCATTTTCTTGTCGACTTTGGTGGGAAAGGACATGATTCCAATATGGTTTGGCGGGCTTACTGAAAAACTTTGAGTATATTGTTTTTCTGGCAAAATAAATTGTATAATTTTCACTCGTATTTTTATTTGAACTAATTTTATGTACTGGCACTGAAAACAACAGATTTTAAATAAAAATCTAAGCGTTCTATTTGTGCTTCAGCAGTCAAGAATTTGTATTTGAAATTTACTACATTTTGAGTACCCAAAATGGTTAGACAAATTTATGTTTTAGTGCATACCATTAACTTTTGTATATCTTCAATTGAAATAAACTTATCGATATCAACAACAAGTTATAAATAAGCAAACATTTAAAATAAGAAACAAATAATGGCTTACAATTTAGGCGCAATGTGAGGAAAAAGGTAAGCTCTTCCAGGTAAGCCAAAATTAGGTAAGATATATAAATAAGATTCATGAGCGGAACGGAACCGATAAGTATATATAAACTGAAATATTTCTACATTAATTCGGAATCGGCATATCTAACTTTCAGTTAAGATTAGTTTTCTATGCTTGATATAAAACTTATATAGCCTTTAAGCATTTGGTCAATAATCGGTATATATATACCTGTCAAAAATATATTTTTAATGGGATATAGACTATATATTCTTGATTCAAATATGATTTAGATCTTTGTTTGCATTTTGTTTTGAGATATTGCTAAACCTCGCGAGCCGCAGTGATTATCTCTGTCTTTGTATGATTCATTTCAACAATGTATTCATGATTAAATCTGGAATATATATATATTAGTGATTAAGTCTATAATATATTTTTGATTTAATTATGATTTTTATTTACATATGTACAGAGCTTTGTTTTGCATTTTGCTTAAGATTCTGCTGATGCTCTCTGTGATCATCTCAGATTAAGCAACTCACTCTAAAAATATATTCTTGATTTAATTTAAATTATATTCTGGATCTTATGTTGAATGTATTCTTTATATATTATAATTTGTTTAACTGTTTAGTCATGGCTTTCATTGTGTGCTGTTGGCATTTTGTTTTGAGATATTTGCTGATGCTCTCGAATCGCAGTGATTATCTCTGTCATTATATGACCATAATGGCCATTACCATTTGGCCAACAACTGTCGACTCGTCGAGTTGTTGCCACATTCATTGCACATATTAATTACATCCGTTACAAATATTAGAAAATGGTGCGCACTTCCGGCCAACACAGAGAGAGTTAGCCAAAGCCAAGACACTGGTTCCTCTGGCTATAATGGCGATAATGGCTAATGTCTTGCCAGGCGTTGTAAATTGGCATCATGTAAGTCCTTGGTTGCCATATAAGTTTGCTGACAATATTTTGCTGCGAATTATGACAGCTCTTTTGTCTGAGCGCGCACATTAACAATTTAAAAAGTTGTCTTGGCCTCGCTTTGCTCTGCTCTTGGCCATAAAAGTGGGGACGAAACGGGGGGAAAGGGATTTTTGGTGACGCTGCTAACGGCCTGCAAAGTGTTGCCAAATGGCTGCCATACTTTATATTGTCTTATGAGACATGCCAGGGCATCTTTTGGTCTTGCTCTTGGTATCCTTCTCCTTCTCCTCATCCTCATCCTCCTCGTCGTCCTCGTCCTCGTCCTGGCTAAGTAAAAATGCAAGCAGACTCTGGCTGCATAGTCATATTACCAAAGTTGTTGTTATTGTTATTCAGCTCATTTGTTTAGAGTGGGTGGCGGCTAATAAAAACTGGAATTCTATGAAAAATTGTTTCCTGTTGCTTATATTGGCCATATTGTTATGCCAAGTATGCTGTTAATATCTTTCACATACACATCATATTGCTTACTGCATTTGCTTTTCGATTTAGCCGAGCTGCAACAGCCGCAGCAGCAGCAGCTGCTTGCAACTTGCTGCAACTTTAAGGCAATCCAAAAAGAGCAACAACAACAATATTTTAATTACATAAGGCGCGAAAAATATGCATATGAATATGAGGGCTTTTGGCTTGATTTCTCTTCTGTTTTTATTTTTGGCTTTTTTTTGGCTGTTTTGGCTGTTTGCACAAAGCGCAACTTTTTAATTAAAGCCAAAGTCAAAGCAAAAGCAAAGGCAAAAAGCAAAAGCAAAAATGGCGACAGCTTCTCAGTTCTCAATTTTGTCACATTTTTGCTGAGATGTGCTTAATTACATTTCAGCATCACATATCCGAATGCAACGTATCCTTTTTTAATCAACCACAAAACTAACAAAATAGAACATGGATTGCTGCAGCAGAAAGTAGTCGACGTTTAGTTATCCTGTAAGTGCACTCTCGCGATTAAGTATTAAGTGCACTTTAAGTTTAGTTTCAGTCGTTTAATTCTCACTTGGAGAACGTTTTATTACTTTTCTATGTGTAAATTTAAATTTACTAAAATAGTCGAATAACACTCATGCTTTTTAATTAGCCACAAAGCTAACAAAATAAAATAGGGATTTTTTAAAATTATTTTGTGGTGAATACTTTCTCTCTAGCTCTCAAAATGTGTATTTAAAGTAAAGTATTTAAGACTTTCAAAATGAAATAAAGAGTCGATCACACTTTGAAAGGTCCATATTAAACAAATAAATAAATAAATACAAAATTAATAACATATTTTAAATTAGAGAAAGTCTAACACGAATTACGACAAATACAATCGAGCATAAAGAAAAACAATAAATTACTAATTTACTTTATGTAATATTTATATTAAAATGTTGTATACATTTTTTAAAATAATAATTTTAAATTATTTTGTATATTGGGTCTTTAAAATTAAATATTCGCATTTAATTAAAATTGTTCTCGAGTGTTAAAAGTACACATTAAATAAATAAGCAAACTAATCTGAAGTAAGATAAATATGAATTACGTAATTTTATTATAAATATATATAAAAATTATTACTAAGAATTTTAGTTAATATACACTTAGCTTTATCTGTATCAACTGCTGTTCCATTCTTTTGCGCAGCTCTGATATACTTCTTAGTCAGCAAACTGCGGACAGGGTATTCAAAAAAAGAAACCCAAAAACGAATGTGTGGCACAAGTCGCGCCGCCGTTTGACGCAGTTTCGCTTATCAGAGAATATTTCATATTAAAAATAAAAACAAAAAAAACAAAATGTTGAAGCGGTTTTCTATCCAACAGACGCGCTGATTGAATGAAGCCGCTGCGAAACGAGCACACGCAAATGCAAACGCTCTCAAAGGGTAACACAGAGTGCCACAGGGAGGGTGTTGGCAAGGGGCAGAGTGAACGGGTCTCATCGGACGGGACGAGGCGGCTGATAAGGCGTAGAAAAAAGTGACCGGCAGTGCTTGGCACTCATCAGCTCAGCTCAGCTCAGCACAAACTATGCCTTTGCTCGGCTTTTAGATAGCTGCGCACTTGAGCGTCTTTTTCATCTTGCCGCACGTTGCAGCAACTGTGGGCG
>JAWNLR010000489.1:0-34152 GCA_035042205.1 Drosophila infuscata
TTGTTTTTAAGACGTTTGTTTGAAAAATAATGTTATGATCAACATCAACTAGAACACCACCAATTTGATTTTTGATACTATTCCTTTCTTTGACGTCGATAGATGAGAAGAGTGGATCAAACTTCTCATGAGGCATTTTGACATTAATAAATTAATGTTAAATACAGTACTAGTTATTTAATCAATAATTTTTGCTTAACGAAGTTCTTCAATTATCGAAACGATTTCATTATTATGATTAGTGTTACCAACTGCCTGTGAGGCAACTTAAAGTTTTAGTCTTTCAACAATCTCATTTGGATCATCCCAATACACATAACTTTGAAGACTTAAGCTGGGCGTTATAAGACTCCCACCCTCTTGCATCGATTTTTTATTTAAAGGTGTAGACATTGCAGTTGGTTCGCCATTTTTTGAAAGATTTCCCTCTAGCGGACCATTAGGTGATGATTTTTTCTGTGAGCATTGGTTTTTGCTAAGACTTTCTGAAATGCAGCCAAAACCGTTTCATCATAACCTTTAGGATCTTTTAAGTATATCAAAGAATATAACCCGGGAGTAGAGTTCCACTTTTCACCAGTTTCCAGCTCAATTTTCTTGCTGTGTACAGATATTTTTGAACTCCCCAATATAATTTGGCCACTTATTTTAAGAGGTCCAAATGCTTTATCAAGTTTTTTCTGACGTCTCACATCAGAGGATTTTACACGTTCCAATGCTCTTTCGGCCAAAATTCAATCAGCTTTATGACGATCACTCAAATCTATATTATTAGAATATGCTATATCGTGCTCCATACAAGCAGCATCTAATGGATTTATTCCCTTCTCGCCTCTTTCCAAGCGATTTTCTAGCTTTGTTCCTGGTCCACAGAACTGATAGCCAGGTATATGTAGCTCAATTGGGAGTGAGTTAATTATTTTATCAATAAGACCTCTACCTCGATAGAGCCTTTTTCTGCTACTAGTTGATTTATAAAAGCGTATTAACATTTGATATGTGATATGTGATTAATAAAACAAAAAAATAACATAGAAGTGAGGAATATCGATTTTAAAAATGGGGAAGACAATCAATTTAGACACAGCAGATTATTATCCAATTCAAATAGAGCCTTTATTGTTGGACCTTCTAAATGTGGGAAAACGAATGTAATGATCAGTTTCATTGAAAGCCCCAATGGACTAAAGTTTGAAAATATTTATTTATATTCAAAGTCTTTTCACCAACCGAAATATGAATATTTGAAAACACTCGTGAACCCAATAAAGGGATGGGATATTTTACATTTTCCGGAAATGAAAGTGTTCAAGCACCAAGTAAAGCTAAAATGAACTTTTTAATGATTTCTGATGATGATGTTGCATGTGAAAAACAAAATCCAGCTGCCTGTGAGGCAACTAAAAAAGTTTTAGTCTTTCAACAATCTCATTTGGATCATCCCATTACACATAACTTGGCTTACATAAGCTGAGTGTCATCAGACTTCCTCCCTTATGCATCCATTTTTTATATAGAGGTGTAGACATTGCACTTGGATCATCAATTTTTGAGAAAAGTTTTTTATTATTTCAGTGTACTTCTTTGAATGATTTCCATTGAGCGGACCATTAGCTAGATGATTTTAACTATTGGACATTGGTTTTTGCTAAGATTTTCTGATACGCAGCCAAATCCGATTCATCATAACCTTTAGGATCTTTTAAGTATATTAAAGAATATAACCCGGGAGTAAGGTTCCACTTTCACCAGTTTTCAGCTCAATTTTCTTGTTGTGTACAGATATTTTTGAACTCCTCACTATAACTTGGCTCACTTTTTTTTGTAGATCCAAATGCTTTATCAAGTTTTTCTGGCGTTCTATTTAATTTAAACTAAGAATAAAGATCTCATTGAATATTTCATTAATTTGGCTATAGTCCTCATTACTAATTGTATTAGGGTTAACATAACTCTCTTCGCCTCTGCAAACTGCTTGTGGCTCAGATATTGCTCTATCTAGTGCATCATAATTTTAATTTGATTCCTACTATTTAGTTGACCTTCCTCTTCTTCTTTTTTTTACTTTCATCAACTGATTTGCTATTTCATTCCCTATAATGATTTTCTGAAGTCGTTGCGTTATTGGTTTAATCGTTTCCTCTTCTAGATATTTATTTGCGGATCTACCTAATTTTATGCTTTGAAATTTTCTTTTTAGTGCGTTTCTTGTTTTCATCAATTCTTTCAAAATATGTGTTGAGCTATTGAGCTTTTTCAATAGCTATCGAATTTTTCCAAAGTCACATAAATAAATAGAAATGCACCGAAATTTGCTTTTCTATAAAATAAGTTTATTTGCCTTCGTGGCCAAAATTAAAAATAGTTACAATTGTTAGTTATAAGCTCCGAGTTGAGCTTAGCACTTTTAATTATACGAATTAACTATTTGGCAAGCGGTGTCGAATACCGTGCCGCGACTTGAATTCTCGATAGACGAAATAGAACTAATTAGCTGCCGAATTGCAGCTGCTGCTTGCGCTCAGCAAAAGAAAAAAGGCAAGCAAAGTGAAAACAAATGCAATAAAACGAAATGCAAATGAGCATATATAAAACAACAGTTATGATCGTTACGTTAATTTGCTCTTTATGCTGCGCAGAGCATAACTTATCAAAGAGAAAAATATTAAAAGAGAAGCTGCTTTACTTGTTGTTTGGCGCGCTTACTTGCGTAACCAAACATTCTCCCCCCGTTGAAAGACACGGGCTTTCAACAGCATCCTCTTTCGGCAGCACACACAACTTGCGCACAGCTCTCTTTATTGTTCCAGTTGACGTCTTGAGAACAGCTACTCGGGAAACGCCGTCAGCACCAGCAACAAGCTCGACCACACGAGCCAGTGGCCATTTAAGGGGTGGCAAGTTTTCATCCTTTACAAGGACAACATCGTTGATGTGAACACCCGGGTAGGATTTTCTCCATTTGGACCGTTGCTGAAGAAGCGTTAAATATTCATCACGCCAACGACTCCAGAAAATTTGCTGATAATAAGCTATACGCTGCCATCGATCTAGGCGACTAACGTTTAGCTTGGTGACATCAGGCTCCGGATAAAGTGTGAGTGGCGCAGTGCCAAGGAAGTGCGCAGGAGTTAACACATCCAGATCTGCAGGGTGCTCTGAAAGTGGAAAAAGAGGTCGAGAGTTTATTATTGCCCCAATGTGGCAAACCAGTGTGCGCAGATCATCCAGGGGCAAAACCGAGGGTCCGACCGACCGATAGAAATGGTATTTTGCTGTCTTCACCGCCGCCTCCCAAAGTTCACCAAAGTGTGGTGAGCGAGGTGGGATGAATTCGGTTTCACAGGTTTCCGGTTCGACGTTCGCACTTGAAGACGAAGGCGGCACTGGCGCCACCGGCGACACCGGCGGCTCCTGTGGCACTGGCAGCATCAGCGGTGGCGGCGGCGACGATGGTGTCGCAGTAAGGAGAGCATCAATAGCCGCAGTTGCTCGCGTCCGGGGACATAGCGCACTGGGTAATGGATAAGAGACTAGCGATGATTGTGGTGGCGGTGTGGCATGAACGAAATTCTCCCCATCCAGATGATATAGATCCAAGTATTCGTTGTAAATATGATTCCAATCTATGTGGGCTCCACAAGAGAGATGTGATTCAAATCCAGATACTCCTTGATAAATGCTGAATATTGCGACTTCAAACCAGGATGACGTTCTAATTTGCGTTCCAGGTTACAAAAACGACGATATGCCTGCTGATACGAATCTCCAATTAGATCCACAGCATGCTTGACTGGAAGGCGAACCGAATATTCGCCAGTGTCCAAACGAGCAAAAGTTTGTTTAAAATGCGCTTCGCAATCAAGTTCCTCCTTGGTAGATTCGTTGACTAAACGGGAACACGATTCTACCTCCCTAAACCGACGAACGGTTTCATCAAGCTTGTGATCTGGGCTAGGATTTGGCATCATAACCGAGCTAGTGACCATCAATGAGGCAGGGCTCGCTGAAGAAGTTCCTCCTGTCACTATCCAGCCCAGTTGAGTTTTTTGAAGAATGGGCAAACCAGGAGCGATTTTGATTTGACCGACACACAATAATTCAAAAAAAGGCCAGCTCCAATTAACAAATCAATTTTGTGCGCCTTGAAGAACTCTGGATCAGCCAAGCGAATATTTGAGGGTATATTCCAGAGCTCAGTGTTGACATCGTGGCTAGGCTGATTTCCAGTTATAGACGGAGCTACGAGAACTGAGATGTTGGCAGAGTACGCAGATGCTCGCGATTGAAAGCTTATATCGGCTGAATAGCCTTCTGAGGCAACTGTAGACTCCCCCAATCCTGAGATCAAAGTAGGTGAGCGATGCTTGCGCAGCTGGAGGTGTTGAGCTAAACGAGATGTGATAATGTGCGCCTGCGATCCAGAATCCAGTAGCGCTCGGCAAGGGACTAAAACTCCAGTACGACTTCTAACGTTGATTACAGCAGTTGCCAAGAGCACCACGTCTTGACTAAGATTTTGGGCTACAAGTGTTGCCGAAGGGTTTGCAGCAGACGGATGCGGAGCAAAGTTAACTTGAGAGCCGTCAATCTGATCCTCAAAATGCAGAAGCGTATGATGCTTGGCATTGCAGCGGTTGCAGGTAGTGGAGCTGCACTCCTTTAGCCGATGACCTTTACACAGGCAATTAATGCAAAGGTTGAGCTTCTTTACCTCTCGTAGACGCGTTGCGGAGACAGATTTCCAAAACGGGAACAGTTATAAATTAAGTGGCCAAAGGTCTCACAAAACACACATTTATTTGTGTTGGAGTTAGTAGCGACAAAGGCCTTTCTGCTGGTGTTAACGATTATACTACTTTTTCCCACCTTAGAGCTAGGCGTATACGTTGCCATAGCGTGTTCCACATTTTCCAACCTTTGACATCGTCGATCCAGAAATTCCAAGAACTGCTCACAAGTCGGAATAGTATCCATCGGTGCTGTCTCCTCCCAACTGATCTGCGTTGCCTTGTCCACTTTCTGCAGCAAACTGTGCACGATAATGAATCCCGCAATCTGCTCAACGTTGCCCAGGCTTTGTAGAGCGCGCATGTTGGAATTAACCGTATCCGAAAGGGTTCGAAGTTTTACCGCTGACGACGACTCGATGCAATCTAATCCCAATATCTCCGTGATATGTGCTTGGAAGATGAGACGCTTGTTGTTAAATCGTTTTTTAAGGAGATCCAATGCAACTGGATAGTTAGCGCTGCTGATTTCCAACGAAGAAACACTATCCAAGGCTGATCCTTTCAGACACGATCGCAAGTGCTGAAACTTCTCCACATCCGAAAGTCCTGAATCCGCATCAATGATTGAAGAGAACATCGCTATGAACTCTGCAAACTTTGTGTATCCTCCACTAAACTCGGGCAGCTTGATCTCAGGCAACCGGATTCGGCTTTGAGACAATGTGTGATTGTCACCACAGGACTCTTGCCTCATAGTCGAGCACAACGGCGACGATAACTTTCGTTTGTCAATTTCGCGTCGCAAGCTAGTTTCCACTAATATTGAGAGGTCATCAAAACATTCCCGTAATTCACTCCCGATTTCATCATAATCCAGCTCCTCCAACGCGTCATGCATATTGTAAAATGCCTGCTGAGCACTTTCCAACGCCTTGAGCCGAACAGCCAACTCTTGTTCGCTGAGATGCACAATTTGCTCCGGAGCGATTGCTTTGGCCATCCGTTTTACCTGCTCATCAATAGCTTTGGCCTTGGCTTTGTAGAACGGGGCAGTACGAGACTGAACGGCAGCAGAATTCTGCATTTTTAAATATTCCTTTGGGAATCACGGAATTTTTCACTACAGCTTTAACACACCAGTTCAAACGACGAAATGTCAAACACCTTGTTCATAAGCGCAAGCAAAACGAAACGGGACAAACAAAAACAATGCAGAAACGGCTGCTGCAATTGTTTATGTAAACGCGATAAGCGAATCGACTGCGCAGGCGCCAATGTCAATTTGAGGGCAAACACTTGAACCGAAAGTGAGCACAAAACGAACCAAGAATATCAACAACAATGCAAGAGCGCGGGCGCGAGTTTTATTAACTCTTTACTTTAAATAATTTGTATTTATTTAAACAAACAGAGCTAATTATCACTATGTTATGTTTTGTATTGTTGTTTTGTTTGTGATGTTGTTTATTAAACGCACTTAATAAACAAGAAAAAAATCACGTCGGGGTCACCAATGTTGAGCTATTGAGCTTTTTCAATAGCTATCGAATTTTTCCAAAAGTCACACAAATAAATAGAAATGCACCGAAATTTGCTTTTCTATAAAATAAGTTTATTTGCCTTCGTGGCCAAAATTAAAAATAGTTACAATTGTTAGTTATAAGCTCCGAGTTGAGCTTAGCACTTTTAATTATACGAATTAATTTTTTGGCAAGCGGTGTCAAATACCGTGCCGCGACTTGAATTCTCGATTGACCAAATAGAACTAATTAGCTGCCGAATTGCAGCTGCTGCTTGCGCTCAGCAAAAGCAAAGGGCAAGCAAAGTGAAAACAAATGCGATAAAACGAAATGCCGATGAGCATATACAAAACAACAGTTATGATCGTTACGTTAATTTGCTCTTTATGCTGCGCAGAGCATAACTAATCAAAGAGATAAATATTAAGAGAGAAGCTGCTTTAATTATTGTTTGGCGCGGATACTTGCGTAACCAAACAACTATAATGAATGAAATGGCATGTGCCCTAGCTATTTTTATTGAGTTAACTAAATTATACAGGTATTTACATTGTTCTTGGTAAGGGACAACTGTTATACGTCAATATTGGTTTGATTTTAACTTTCTGTTTTTTTTTGTTTGCGTGCGGTTATACCGTACTTACAGCACCAAAACAGCGGTTTATGTAGTCCATCGTAGTCGACTGGCCTGAAGACGGATGACGTTGCTGTGTGAACTTCAAATCGGATTAGACAATATAACAGCAGACATTACATATACATACATACCATACCAAATTTAGTCAACTCTATAAAATTAAATATTAATTCTTCTTAATTAATTCTAACGGAGTTTAGCTACAGATTTAACTATTAGCAATGTGTATGGTTTCATAATAGTTAATACAAGTCTTCGGGACGGTGCGGTAACTGGTCTTTCAGGTTAATGTTGTTGGTCAGCCGCCGTTCTTGCACGAGTGGGCGCACTCCATGCAAAGAGAAGGTTAGAGTTTGCGTCCCACATTCTGCTTTGATCTGTACTTCGGAGCCGATCCGCCTTTGAAGAGGCTTTAGCTCAACGTGCGCTCTATATATACGGCGTCAGGGGCTTCAAAATTTATTCCTCCTGTATTGCACAGCCAACAGATTACAAACAGAATAATCGTTAACGGCTGCAATACTGGACGAGATTGAACAGGACAACTACGCAGCGTCAAGTGCAGGGAAGGACACTGGTTCACTGTAAGCAATCACAATTTGATTGCTTGGTGAAACCGTCCTGTCACTCTATAGGTTATGGTAGCCGCCGCGTGTTGGAAGATGACTATACACAAAAATCTTTTGAATATAATATTATGCAGAGTTTGTTTTTATATTTACGCAATTTTGGTGTGACCGCACTTTTCGCTATTCTCTTTGTTTGTTTATTCAATTTAATTTTAACAAAGCGAGATTAAAATGCCGATGCAACAAGAATTGCGCGTGCATGCAATTGCAGAAAAAAAGCGCCCAATTAGCGTGGGCGTCACTACGCACAGTTGCTCTGAAGTTAGAGTTGTGTCGTTTGTGTTGTTTTGGGTCGCCGCGTGAATGGTCCTGCCAATGCATCATCATCGATCAGCTGTTTATTACATGCTGCTCGTTGTTACAGTCGCGTCTCAAAGAACGTTACCAGTGCGAATTGATCTTATTTTTGTATACTATTATTTTTATTAGTAGTATTGTGAATATATGTACGCCAGCTTGAATTTGCTGCTGCTGTGTGGTTTTGGTTTCACCTGTGTTCACTTTCTCTCGCCGTGCTGCGACGCTCCTTATATAGATCAGCCAGTGACCTTTTGTCGGGACTGTACCGAGGTGGCGTGATGTTTTTGCGGTGGCGTAATCTCTGGGTAAGTTTCCCCGCCATTCTGCTGGCGCCAACCATTGTCTGCCGCTGGTGTGAACATAGATGGCAGTATTGCACGCGCACCTTCCCACACCAACGGTGCATATCCTCATGGACATGCGTGTCAGACACGCTCAAATGGCTGAATGCCTGCGCTAGACAGGGAGAGGACGAAAGAGAGCGAATTCGCCGCAACTGCATCGGGGACGGATTTCCGCCTGATCGACAGTTGCTGTGAGGGGCGCATATACCACGGCCATGCACATACACACGTACCCGTGTATGCAGGTTGGCCACGGCTAAATGTCTCCTCACACTCCCCCCTTTCTTCGGCAGTGGAAAGCTTCCAGTTTCCCACAAGAACGATCATCTGAAATTAAACGGAGTTAGTTCCCATCCCTGGTATCCCGTGAAATTGCGTGTAGTTATGGTCTTTTCTTTTTATTTTATTTTTCTTTGGCTTTAGATCTGTTTAAATACCCTGGACCCCTATGGCGACGCCTTGATCCGGTATCGGTCACCATCGCACCACACTATAGTTGCGGCGCGGCGACTGATTCCCGGCTGTCCATCCACTGCTTCCAGTATTTGTGGTGGCCAAGCCGTTGGCGGCACCTCCTCCCACCGGCCCTCGTCCTCAGGCGCCGAGTACTGCCTTTGGAGGTTTGGCCGGGGTGGCTCTGGTGTCGCCGCTGGGAACGACGCCTGTCGGCCCAGTGTCGGTCGCCGCCATTCGGGTGGTGGCGGTGGTGGTGATTCCACCGGTCTCCGTGTTGGTTTCTCATACAGCTGCCAGGAGGCGGGTACTCCCACGTCCTCCTGCCATTCGTACACCACAGTGACAGCGTGCACCCATGCGGCCCGTCTCGTAGGTCCGCTAGTATGTGGCTGTAGCCGTGGGCTTTCGTGGCTGGGGTTCGTCCTTCTCTGACGACACTTCGACCGTATCCTCCTCGGGTCGCGGCCGGGGTGTGTATGGCATCGTGTCCTCGTCGTCTCCATTGGTGTCCGGTTTCGACACCCGTTCCTCCGCCTCGTCCTCTTCGTCGGACGATATGATTATGGTATCCCCCTCTGCCTCGGTGTCTGAGCTCTGTGCTGAGGCCGTTGAGGGGGTCCTTGCTTCCCGAGAGGGCATGTCCTCCTCCAGCTCCACTGCTGCCGGCGCCCACGGGTCGGCCTCCAGGGACTCGGCGCGGGGCCTCGGTCCCATGAATGGGACAGCAGTGTCGTCAGGTTCCGGGGTAAGTGGTAGCTCCGGGAATTGCCACTCTATCCATGCGAGGTTGTCCAGGTTACTGGGGGGACGGCTTCCTCAGCGGTGTCGGCGTTAGGGGCTTCGGCACGGGGTGACGCTGGTGGGTCGACCTCGTCTCCACTCAGTTCGTGGAACGGCGAGGCCATCAGCTCCAGCTGATCCTCCCGCATGTTCCGGCGTTCCCGCTCGATGCGTCGCCATTGGCTTGGCAGCCTCAGGCGCACCCTGCGCTCTGCGGGCCTCCCGCGTGTGATGCGCCTCCTGGGTTCCGTTTGCCTGTGTGGGCGTGTCGGCAGGCGTCTGGCCGCCATCCGCGCCGTCGACTCGGTTCCCCTTTCGCGCTGAATTCCAGCATCGCTGGGATTGTTATTGTAAGTAAGAGTAGAGTCTCGTCAGTAACTGATACAACCATACTGGCTCGAAATGTATCTAACGAGTTTGAAATAAGTTGCTGAATGCGCTGTTCAGTAAGGATTGATGGATCAACCGATGCATTGGATGAATTACGACCGCTCTGACATCAACATTAGTATTGAGCCTGTTGGCCTGTCCTCCAGGGTTATTTCGGTGGTTATTGGATCTGGTATTGGGTCTATGCCTAGGAATAGCACCAGTTCGCGATGGGCCCTCGATTTGTTCGAGGAACTTGAAAGGTCTGTTCCGATGACTGACTTCCTACATCAATTAACTGTGAAAGTGTACATGGCTGTCTACACGAAGGACATGTTTCATTAGTACGTAAACAGGATACTAAACAAGCTTGATGGAATTTATGTTTGCACAGGGTCTCCGCAATTTCCGTAATAATCGAAACTGGGTCTCTACAAATGTTACTCTGCACTATTTCAGTATTTATACTAGCAGCTATGTCTTCGTTACTTCGATGAACTGCCATTATAATAAATTGTATATGTTAACTATAACCGATAGGCGATAAGCGATAAATGAACGATACGATAAAATATCATAAGTGATTTTTGGGACTTATCCGTTTATAAAATGGTTGCATCTTTTAAATTTTTAAATATATCAATTGTGATTTCTTTCAACCTTTAACTGTTTCTACTTTAATTTGAAGAATTGTTTCCGGAAAAGAGGGACGTGGCGAAATAATCCACCAAGAACAGTCTCATTCTCTTTTAACAATAACTATAAAATTTATTTTGAAATGTATCACCTGGTATAAATCGACATGATGCCAATATTAAAAATTCCAAAAGGTGAAAATAAATCAAATTAATTTATGTTTTAGCTAAAATGGGTTAGCTTAAGCCTTTTTATTTCGTATATATTGATTACTGGTCAGGATTCGCAAAAGACTGACAGAATACCCGCAATTCCTAGTAATCAATTATAAGCACTGAACTATTTAAAAATATTGGATGGTGGTTGATTTGTGAAAGGAGAATTCAGAGAGGTTTACGGTTTTGTGGGGATTTGGACGAGGCTTTTCGAAGTTCGGACAATCATATTGTAATAGCTGTTAGAGTTACAATGGCCGAACGTTATTCGTAACCGTACGTTATCTCGCGTGCCCCACGTTGGGCGCCATTTAATTATATAACGAACTTGTTACAGCAAACTTGTGTGCAGCAAACTGGAGGCATACTCCGCCTACGGGGTCGACTGTGCTCAGGGGGAAAGTGGGGTGGGTGCTTTGCTACCTAGTAAGCTGCCGTGTCACATAACTAAAAATTAGTAGACAGAGTGCTACAAGGAACGGAATAAAACAACCAGTCGGAATGGCTGAAGGAATCCAATAATTATATATTTAGGTCGAAGAACCAAGATGGTAACTGTTCTTCTTTCTTTACCCTCCCAACCTGTAAAGACTGATATTCAATGCCTTTACCCTATTAATGATGCAAAACCATATTTATATCAGGATCCCATTTAAACTTTGTTTAATTCATAACTATTTCTTTACAATGATAACATCTTCTCGATAATATTCTTTCTGAGAGTTTGTTTCATTATTTTATACTCTTAATTTTACATTAATTTTTAAGAGTTTTACTTAATTACTATTTTCTTCAAAATTCATTTTATTTGTTTTTTTTTTTTTGGGCAGTGTAACTTAATACTACAAATTTAACTCTCTTTAATTTTCAATGAGGAGTGTGCCACCAAGGCATTTTACTATGAACTTAATTTTAAATCTCAAACATTAGTGGAACAAAACTATAATGAATGAAATGGCATGTGCCCTAGCTATTTTAATTGAGTTAACTAAATTATACAGGTATTTACATTGTTCTTGGTAAGGGACAACTGTTATATGGTCAATATTGGTTTGATTTTAACTTACAGTTTTTTTTGTTTGCGTGCGGTTAAACCGTATTTACAGCACCAAAACAGCGGTTTATGTAGTCCATCGTAGTCGACAGGCCTGAAGACGGATGACGTTGCTGTGTGAACTTCAAATCGGATTAGACAATGTTGTAGTGGGGCGGCCAATTTCCTTTCACAGTAAAAACACTTTTCTAATATTTTATTGTTGTTGGTGTCGAATGCACCTTTCTTGATTTATTCACTTAATTAAACTTCTTTAACACTGAACTGTGGCTTTGTCTTGCCTTTTTCTTATACTAACTATGTTAACATATTACATTACATTATATTACATGTGTAACAGCGCTGAGTGCGCTGAGAGAAAAAAAGAGAATGCTGAGAGGGTTTGGATGCTATGTTAATTGTGCCAAAATGACACGAGTTGAAATCTTGTCATAAACATCCTCCCCCCCTTGCAATACACAGTATTGTGAATGAAAATCGTTTCCTTATGTGCTGCAACTACCGGTCAGCATCCAGCCGAATTCCGTATTTTGACCGGCGGGAAGGCCATTTTGGCATGGAAGTATGCCCGGCAGAATGATGTCTGGATAAACATTAGCCCAATGTTTGTGATGGTGAACGGAAAATGTGCAAGGATATGCGACAATAATAGTGACTGGATTTTTACTGGGATTCTGCGGACTTGTTGTCAACAGGAAGAAGGATTAGTTTAGCGACTGGTCTTTTGATGATTCCGCGGGTTGTAAGAACATCAACCACACGGACCATACCATCGGACCCAGGGTAGGACTGTTGAATTCGACCCAGTCGCCATTCGTTGGTCGGTATGTTGTCCTCTTTAAGGATTACCATGTCGCCGCTTTGGAGGTTCCTCGTCGCAAATTGCCATTTGTTTCGTTTGTGCAACTCCTTCAAGATTCGTCTTTCCATCGGTGGCAAAACTGTTGGTTTAGAGCCTTTAGCCGTTGCCATCGGTTTATGATTGAGAGGGCGCTCTCTTTGACTTCTGGTTCAGAAATCGAGAGAAGAGGGCCACCAATGAGGAAGTGGCCTGGACTTAGGGCCAATAGATCTGTCGGATCTTCAGACATCGGACTAATAGGCCGTGAATTCAGGCATGCTTCGATCTTAGCTAAGAGTGTGGAGAGCTCTTCAAATGTGTACTTAATTGAAGAGGTGGATTTATAAAACAGTCCCTTAAAACTTTTGACGCCTGCTTCCCATAGACCGCCCATATGCGGGGCGCAATACGAAAAAGCATACATACCCCATGGTGATGAGACAGGCGCGACCTGTGTAGTTTTTAAGCTCGAATGGTCCAGCGAAGTCAACCCCAGTATGGGTAAAGGGGCGCGAGAACGTCGATCTTTCGACTGGTAAGTCTCCCATGAGTTGGGTTTGGAGTCTCTTTCGATATATTAAGCATGCCTTACAGGTGTGGATCGTTGATTTGACCAAGACCTTGAGCTTCGGAATCCAGTATCGTGATCGAATAAGGCGCATCATTAATTGATTTCCTCCATGAAGGGATATTTCGTGGGTAAATTGAGCCAGAAGACGGGAAAAATGACACGCGTAAGGAATTATGATCGGATGTTTCTCGTCATATCTTAACGACTCAGATGCTCTTACACGACCGCAAGCTCGCATAATCCCTTTGTGGTCAATAAACGGATTAAAATTGCGTATACTGCTTGACGTTGGAATGGTCCTTTTGTCAAGCAGGCACTTGATTTCATTGGAATATGCTAGGTGCTGAGTATGCGATATGAATAAGTATTCAGCTTCAGTCAGTTCCTTGCTGCTGAGCTCGCTTGGGACTTGGAGGGGTATGCGTTTGCATCGCTTTATGAAGCGTAATGCATAGGCCAAAACTCGGAGCGCCCTATCGAGTCTAGAAAATCTTTCAAGGATGTTTTCCATTGGTGGCAGCCTGGAGTGGTTGCATTTGACATGACGTTGTTCAACGTCCGTATCATGAAATGACTCGATTGGGGTTGGCCACTGCTCTTGTGGCAGTCGTAACCATTCTGGTCCATGCCACCATTGGCTGTCGCTTGCAAGCTCTTTTGGCGGCACACCTCTGCTGGCCAGGTCAGCTGGATTATGTTCGGAGCGAACATGTGACCACTTAGCAGCGTCGACGGATTGGGTGATCTTAGCCACCCTGTTAGCCACAAAGGTTGTCCATGTACATGGTGGTTTATTTAACCAGGCTAACACAATCGTTGAATCTGTCCAGAAATGTGATTCGAAACGATCGGTGGGCATCTGTGAAAGAATAGCAGAAGTTAATTCTGCCAAAAGAACAGCGCCGCATAGCTCTAGTCGTGGTAGAGATATCGTCTTTACTGGCGCAACTTTGGTTTTCGCCGTGAGAAGATGTGTTGAGACCTTGTCGTCGGTCTCGATACGCACATAGATTGCAGCACCATATGCACGTTGGGATGCGTCACAGAACCCATGGTACTGCAATCTTGCCTTTGGATGGAATTGCACCCACCTTGGGATGCGGATATGTCGAAGATCTGGATAATTGGTAAGAAACTCTTGCCAAATTAATAGGAGGTCATTTGGCAAGGGCTCGTCCCAGTCAAGATCTTTGAGCCAAATCTGTTGCATGAATATTTTTGCTCGGATAATGAAAGGGGCAAGCCAACCTGCTGGATCGAAAAGTCTGGCGATTTGTGACAGGACCTCTCGTTTTGTAAATGACTCCTTTGCTTCCAGCTCGGTAGGCACGAAAAAGAAGTCGTCGGAAGTAGCTTGCCATCTTATTCCAAGTGTTTCTGCCGTACTTGCGTCTTCTATCTCTAGGAAGCCCGCACATAGTAGATGATCCTTTGGGATGTCCTTAAGCACTTCCTTTGAATTAGAGGTCCACTTTCGGAGAGGGAAACCAGCGGTCTCAAGAGCGGTGGTCAGCTCTGCAATGCATGCAACTGCTCGTGATTTGGTATGTGCCCCTGCCAAAACGTCATCGACGTACATCGAATTGGAAATGATGTCGCTAGCCAGGGGGAAGTTGGAGTTCACATCGTGAGCAAGTTGGTGAAGAACACGTATGGCGAGGAAGGGAGCACAGTTCACTCCGAACGTGACGGTGTTCAGTTCGTAATCGCACAGCTCTTGGTTCTTATTGCGAAAGATAATTCTCTGAAAGGGTGTGTGCTTGTGATGGACAAGAATTTGTCGATACATCTTGGTGATGTCGGCGTTGAAGACATAGCGAAAGAATCGCCATTTCAGGATCTGGACTGTTAGATCGGATTGGAGAACAGGTCCTGGATGAAGGATATCATTCAGGCTGTTTCCATTTGTGGTTGGGTTCGATGCGTTGAACACGACGCGAACTTTGGTGGTCGTACTTTCCGGTTTGAAGACCGCATGATGTGGAAGATAATAGTTGTTTGCACTATCATTTGGAGGGACTCGTCGCATATGCCCTAAATCTATGTATTCCTGAATCACTGAGTCGTATTGCTCTTTGAGGGAGTCGTTTGTCTTCAAGCGGCTTTCATTTCTTAGGAATTGAGCAAGTGCTAAGGACCTGGAATGTCCTAAGGCTATGTGATTAGGAGTGCGAAATGGTAGAGTTACTACGTATCTGCCGTTCTCGTTCCTTGTTGTCGTATCAACAAAATTCTTCTCACAAACCGAGTCGGAGTCCTTCATCAGCTTTACTGGAAGATCCTCCACCTCCCAGAATTTTGTGAGAAGCTTGTCAAGCTTAACTTCGGCACTTACCGAAACTTGTGTGGAGAAGGAAGAGATTTTGTTGGATGGAACATTTGTAATGGGGCCTGTGAGGATCCACCCGAATATAGTCTCTTGACCGAGCAGAGTCTCACAGATATTAGGTTGGGATCCGCCTAATAATATGGACGGAATGATATCCGCTCCTATTAGGACATCTATCTGCGAGCTGCGAAAGAAGGATGGGTCAGCTAGTGGAAGGCTTGGCAGGTTTTGTAGAGAGCTTTGTGGAATTGTGTAGGACGGAAGATTACCTGCCAATTCTGGAAGGACATATGCTGAAGTTTCAATTAGAATCCTCGGTTTTGACGGAGAGCCAATGTGGAACTGGCAAAGTTTTTGAGGCTGAGCTGCAATCGCCTGATTGAGCCCAGAGACTTGAGCCTGGATGGGCTGGAATGGGAGTTTAATTTTATTAAACAAACGTCGGGATATGAATGTGGCTTCTGAGCCTGAGTCAATCAGAGCTCGTGCTTTAAATTTGGATCCCAAATGGCACACATTTATTATAGCTGTACCGAGGAGTACACCTTGTGTGTTGGAGGCAAAGTAGTTTTGAACATTTGACGAAGTGGACTGTATATTTTGATTCGGATTTGGACTGTTCAAAACACCTTGGGTCGAAGGAACTGACGTAAAGGTCGTTGTAGGAGGGCCGCCTCTATGTAGGAGTGTATTGTGGCGGCCTTTGCACGTATAACAGTTATGTAAACTGGTGCAGTCTTTGATTTGATGACCTCTAGCGAAACAGTTCATACAGAGTTGCTGTTGCTTAATGAATGCTGCTCGTTCTGGGATACCCAGTTGCAGGAAATGTGGGCATAGCCGAATTGGGTGGTTCGCTTTCTTGCAGAGGTTGCAAGTCTGCGCCTTGGAGGTTACCTTGGTTTCAAAGGTATTGACGAACTTCGACGTAGGTTGAGATCTCGTTGTTCTCGGGTAGGATGGAGAGGTTGTGATCGGCCTCACATCCTCTATGGCTTCGAGCGTTCGATAGCGCTCACCAAGGAAGGTGTTCATGTCCTTCCATGACGGGATTGCAGATTTGTCGGACAGTGACTGCTCCCACAATGACAAAGTGATTTTTGGAAGTTTGGAGGAGCACAGGAACACGAGTAAGCAGTCCCAGTTACTTGTGGAAATTTGGGAATGCTCAAGACCTGTAAGGCACCCTTGGATGGTGCCTTGGATTTCCTTTAGGGAAGTTCCAGTCTCGACTGTAATCACCGGCAGGTTGAAAAGGATCTTAAGCTGGCTGTTCACCAGAAGCCGCTTGTTTTCGAAACGTTCACAAAGAGCTCGCCATGCAGAAGCGAATCCTTCATGGGTGAGCGGGGACTTTGCGACGATCGACTTGGCCTCACCACCAGTTTTAGCGTTCAAGTGGAACAGTTTCTCTACTGGGGTGAGACGAGGATTATCGCCATATATGGCCGTGAAGAGGTCTCGAAAAGTCGGCCATTTTAGGTAATCTCCATTGAATACCTCTGTGTCGACTGGAGGGAGGCTACAACCTCGGGAGAGGTGGGACAAGGGTGGAGCTGGCATGGATTGTCGATTCACTGCTGATTCTTGTTCGATTCGCTCGCTTAATTGCGCAGTGCATTTCTCGTAAACTGAATAGCAGTGATCGTATTTTGCTTCCATGGCTTGGACATCGTCACTGGAACCCCCTTGATTCAATGCTCGTGAGCATGATTCATATTCCTTTTCGACCTTTTCCCATAAAGTCTTTACATGATCACGGCGGACCTTCAGGGTATACAAAGTTGGCTCGTCCGCAGCAGGATTAGTCAATCGTGTTTCGAATTGACTCAGTTTATCCGTTACGGAGATAAATTCGGATAAAGCCATTTTTGTTGCGGATAATTTTCCCCCTGATCTGGTCGTAATTGGACGTTTGGTCACTTGTGGTGACTTTGGATGAGGAGAGGAAGATTCACTCTTAGTGCGTGTGACTTGCGAGGAGGAAATTCGCTTCGCCGCGGGAATCGGAGACGAAGAGGCACTTCTGACACCAGAAACGGATGGAATATTCAAATGTTTTTTCTCTTGTGGATTTGGCTCCGTGGACATACTATGTTCTCACGGTTAACCGAGAAAAAACTATTTGGCTAAAGGGATAGGATTCACAATGAAATTCCTTTATTTTGCAAACGTGGAACGATGGGAATTGCGGAACAGACACTTGTTCTCGTAATTAAATTTATTGCTTGCGTTTATTTGTTTGTTAATTTTTTGTGGGACAACAAAAAATGGAAACAAATATAATGTGCTTATACTTCCTAATATGTGTTATTATATCTTATATTAATTGTTATCGTAATAATAAAACAAAATAATTAAATCAGAAAATACAAGCCACATTCAATTGTCGATTATATTATAATATTGTTTCGACGAAACGGTGGTTGTGGAAACACAAGACACTGCAGCCCTGGATTGGCGATCAGTGCTTGTTAATTGTGTGCAAAGCAAAAGAAGAAAACATATGTTTTTTACAAACATATGTTAATTTAATTTGCACAAAGTGGAAATATATTGGACTGCAGCAACTATTATTGAATTGTAACTATTTCAAATATGTTGTTATGTGTGTAGAATATATGTGTCTTATTTGCCGACGCTAACTGTGGATTTGGATGTATACATACATACATACATATGATTTGCATTAAAGCTTATTTAATTATTTGTCAGAGTATATGCCGTCTATCACATAGTGTTTGTATGTTCGGCCAATTTAGTATTTGATTTATGTATGTGTTCAGCTTATGTATGTATGTATATACGTGTACCTCGTTCGGTTTTGAACGGTGTCTATTCAATTGCCTGCCATAAGCTAATTATTCACTATTTGTTCATAAGAATTCCAAAAACCCATGGCAGGTAGATATATTAACCGCCGAAATGAATATAGGACCCTAATAAACTGGGATTTCCCCACCCGCTAGGTCGGGTTATGTAAAAAAGTACCGCTATTTATGGTCTCAAAAATGTTTGAACAGTTACTTTATGGACACCTTGCGTTGCCATAGAACCCGGATTTTTTGACCTAAAATTGAATACTTTCGGTATAAATAGAGCAATCCTTCTAAGTCAGTATTAGTTTTAATCTGCATCTCGGATGCAACCTGCCAACAAGGACTATGGGCAAACGGACTACCATTGAGCAACGGGAACTCATCCTGGAACACTTCAAAAATGGATATTCACATCGCCAAATAGCTGAAATGGTCAATCTAAACACCTCAACTGTATTCCACATATTTGGAGTTTCGTCGGCGAAAATTGGACAGAGGAAGGCGGAATTGCACCAATACCCGATTTTGGCCGAGCCAAGGATCATCAAGATTTCAAGGGGAAATCTTATAGCTATCGGCTCCAAAACTGACTCAATAGGTGCAGGATGACATATGGAAAAAGTTCAGTGTGGCAAACTGTGCTCCAAGTTCTGCGCAACCATGACTTTAATGCCAACGTGCCACGGAAAGAGCAATTTATATAGCAAATACAGGGTATAGGATGACTTTCGCGAAATCGCACTTGGCTACCAGCTGATTAGGAGTTTTGGAACACAGTCATATTTGAATTTACGTACAAACTCAAACATTTATGGCTAGGACGGACGGAATTATGTGTGGCGACACTCCAATACTGAGCTGTATCCCAGAAACTTAAAGGCAACAGTCAAGCATGGCGGAGGAAGTGTCATGGTTTGGGCCTGTATCTGGCAGCCGGTGGTAAAACTTGTGTGATTATTGAAACAACAATGGACAGGAATGTATACTTCAATATACTAAAAGAAAATTTACTCCAAAGTGCCGAGAAGCTAGGATTCGACGACTTTCTCTCAGGACAACGACCCCAAGCATAAGTCGGGAGTAGTACAGTCCTGGCTTATAAGGAACTGCCCCCACGTGATGATTCCACCGGCCCAGTCTCCAGACTTAAATGTTCTTGAAAATTTGTGGGTTCTGCTGGAAAATAACATCCGGAATCACATGATATCCAGCAAACAAGTATTAAAATGCTCTGCTGTGAGGAGTGGAGCAAGATCAGCCCAGAAGCTACCCGGAAGCTGGTATCTTCCGTGAATAGTTAAGCGAAGTTGTTAAGGCTAAAGGATATCATGACTAAGTATTAACATCCTGATTTAAGCTTTTATACGCCAAATATGTAACTTGTTTGAAGACTGTTCAAAAATTTGTAAGCCCTGAATTGTGGTTATGTTTTCAGTTTTTGACATAATATTAATTAATTAATTAATATTTTAATAAAAACTAAAGTTCCTTTTGAAATGTTATATAACATTAAACAAATTGGCATTTAAACATCATGAATTATTTTTTTCTTACACTTTATAGCACTGTAAATTGTTTGCTAGACACCGTTCAAAACCCATCGAGAGACACTGTATGTTTATGTGGTGAGTATTTATGATTATGTATGTAAATATGAATAAACGTATGTAAGTATGTATATATGATGTATATATATATATGTATGTATAAGTATGTATTATTGGAATTTATTTTTATTTATTATTTATATTTTGTAGGTTTTCGGCATTCATATGAAATTGGAGGCTGGCAATACACTGTAAGTATGTGCGAAAAAATAAATGAACTTGCGCCGAAAAATTTATTAATATATTATTCTTTTCTTAGTGCACAGGCTACCAGCTGTTAATTTTGGATAATTCAAGCTGAACGTTTGACCTGCACACTCATACACATATGGACATGGAATTAGCCGTGTATTTTGAATAATTTAATTTATGTATAGTATTTTAAGGAATTGTTTTATTAAAAATTGTATGTACATATATATGTACAGAGATTAAACAATTTGTTGTGAATTGTGGATCTAAGTGTATGTGTGTTGTTATACACTAGGACTATGAGCAATTTGGACTTTGCTCTTGGAAAAAAGATGGAGGCTCTGACGAAAATTTTACTGTACAACTTTGTCGGATTATAAAAGTAGGAGGCCGGAAAAATGGCATATATATTGGATATATATAGACAGTGTCTTCCAGCCAATTTTCAGCGGTGCCTAGAAAAAATTTAAATTGCCTGCCATAAACTCATTATTCAATATTTTTCAAAAATTCCAAAGACCCATGGCAGGTACATATATTAACCACCAAAATTAATATATGACCCTAATAAACTGTGGATTTCCCCATCCGCTAGGTCGGGTTATGTAACAAACTACCGCGATTTAATGGTTCCAGGAGCTTATTTGGGACAGGTACGTTATGGACACCTGGGTGCCATAAAACCCGGATTTTTTACCTAAAGTTGAATATTTTCGGTATAAATAGACCAATCCTTCGTAAGTCAGTTTAGTTATAATCTGCATCTCGGGTGCAATAAGCCAACAAGGACCATGGGCAAAAGGACTCCCATTGAACAACGGAAACTCGTCCTGGAACACTTCAAAAATCGGATATTCACATCGCAAAATAGCTGAAATGGTCAATCTAAACACCTCAACTGTATTCCACATCATTTGGAGTTTCGTCGACGAAAATTGGACAGAGGACAAGGGCGGAATGGCACCAAACCCGATTTTCACCGAGCAGGACGAGCCAAGGATCATCAGGAAATCAAGGGGAAATCTTAAGCTATCGGCTCAAAAACTCACTCAATAGATGCAGGATGAAATAAGGAAAAAGTTCAGTGTGGGAACTGAGCTCCAGAGTTCTGCGCAACTATGACTTGACGGCCCGAGAACAACGGAAAATGTAATTTGTACAAGCGCAAAAATATAGGGGCTCTAGGATGACGTTCGCCAAAAATCCACTTGGGCAAGGACTTGGAGTTCTGGAACACAGTCATATTTGAATATGAGTCCAAATTCAACATTTTTGGCCAGGACGGACGGAATAATGTGTGGCGACAACTCCAATACTGAGCTGGAGCCCCAAACACATAGAAGGCAACAGTCAAGCACGGCGGAGGAAGTGTCCTGGTATGGGCCTCTATCTCGGCAGCCCGCCGCTGAAATTTTGTGATTATTGAAACAACAATGGGCAGGAATGTGTACTTCAATATACTAAAGGAAAATTTACTCCAAAGTGCCGAGAAGCTAGGAATCCCACGTACTTTCCGGATCTACCAGGACAACGACCCCAAGCATAAGGTCCGGAATAGTACAGTCCTGGCTTAGATCGAACTGCCTCCACGTGATAATTCCACCGGCCCAGTCTCCAGACTTAAGCGTTATTGAAAATTTGTGGGCTCAGCTGGAAAATAACATCCGGAAACACAACATATCCAGCAAACAGGATCTCATAGACTGCTCTGCTGGAGGAGTGGAGCAGGATCAGTCCAGAAACTACCCGGAAGCTGGTATCTTCCATGAATAATAGGTTAAGCGAAGTTGTTAAGGCTAAAGGACGTCATACTAAGTATTAACATCCTTATTTAAGCTTTTATACGCCAAATATGTAACTGTTTCTTAAGACTGCTCCAAAATAGGCTCCGACCACGTATTTTGGAGATGTTTCCAGATTTTGACTAATTTTAAATAATTAATTAATATTTTCATAAAAACTAAAGGTTGTTTTTCAAATGTGATATAACATTAAACAAACTGGCATTTAAACATTTTGAATTTGTTTCCTTGTTTAAGCTTTATAGCACTTTAAATTTGTTGCTAGACACTGCTGAAAATTGGCTGGAAGACACTGTATATATAGGAGTTGTACTTAAGTGTTTTCCTGTGATGCTGATTGTCCACCGATGCTAGCTGGAGGAGCGTGATCCGTGATGACGAGATGAGACGTGATGAAAATGATGATCCCGTGATGACGATGATGAAAAATGAAATCCGGCTCGAAGGACCAAATGTTGTAGTGGGGCGGCCAATTTGCAATCCCAGGAAAAGCTTCTTTTTTTGTAGATGGTGGTTTTTACACTTTTCTATATTTATTCAATTTAAGAATATGTTTAACACTGCACTGTGGCTTGTTCTTGCCTTTTTCTTATACTAACTATGTTAACATATTACATTACATTATATTACATGTGTTAACAGCGCTGAGTGCGCTGAGAGAAAAAAATGAGAGAATGCTGAGAGGGTTTGGATGCTATGTTAATTGTGCCAAAATGACACGAGTTGAAATCTTGTCATAAACAATGGTTTTTCAGGTTGTTTTCCGGTTTACATGCTGTTTATTGCTGTATTTACAGGTTGTTTTCAGGTTTTCATGTGGTTTATTGCTGTTTTTCATGTGGTTTATTGCTGTTGTAATGTGTAACCATGTTAAACGGTTTTTCAGGTTGTTTTCCGGTTTTCATGTGGTTTATTGCTGTTTTTCTGCTACTAGTTGATTTATAAAAGCGTATTACCATTTGATTAGTTGTTCTTCAAAGCCTTATAAGAGAGTAACGATCAGTTGAGAAAAAAACATCAGATATGTGATTAATAAAACAAAAAAATAACATAGAAGTGAGGAATATCGATTTTAAAAATGGGGAAGACAATCAATTTAGACACAGCAGATTATTATCCAATTCAAATAGAGCCTTTATTGTTGGACCTTCTAAATGTGGGAAAACGAATGTAATGATCAGTTTGATTGAAAGCCCCAATGGACTAAAGTTTGAAAATATTTATTTATATTCAAAGTCTTTTCATCAACCGAAATATGAATATTTGAAAACACTCGTGAACCCAATAAAGGGATGGGATATTTTACATTTTCCGAAATTTTTATTTTATTTTTTTTTTTTATTATACTATTATACCAAAATGGTATAATTATACTATTATACCAAAATGGTATAATAGTATATTGGTTTTGTGCAATGTCCGTCATGCTGTCTGTCCGTCTGTCCGTCTGTATGAACGCGCGTTCCTCCGACACCCTTTGAGATAGAGACTTGAAACTTGGAACGTATATTGGAAAGTACCCTCAAAAGTTAAAGTGTCTTGGGTTTGGACCTACGTCCACTAGGGAGCTAGAAAATCGATAAATTCGATTTTAGCAAATCGATAAATCCCCATATCTCTTACAATTTAATGAATACAGTCACCAATTTTGGTTGGTAGGTTGTTGGCGAGGTCCTTGAAAGATCGGCATGTGCCACGCCCACCTCCGACGCCCCCATCACCCCCGCCCCTAAAATTTTCAAATGGCTATATCTTCCGCAGTTTTTGAGTAGGGAACGTCAAATTTGGTAGGTATATTACTGGTAGTCGCCCTTAAGAACCGATAACAAATTTGTGGTGCCACGCCCACACCTGCGCCTATAATCGACAATTCCGATTATTAATCGATAACTCCCTATATCTCCGAACATTTTAAAGATAGAGTAACCAAACTTGGAAGGCAATTTGCTGGTAACCTCCTCCAAAGATTGGCATACCAATTTTTGGACCACGCCCACATCCGCCGCCCCCAGGAACTTCGTCCCTAGAAATTTAAAATGCGCATATCTGCCGTAATTTGCAAGCTAGAGTCGCAAAATTTTGCAGGTATGTTACTGGTAACTCCCCCAAAGATCGATAAAAAAATTGGATGGCCACGCCCACTCCACCTACCTAAACCGATACACCTGTTGGTGTAAATCGATAAGCCCATATATCTCGCGCAATTTGAAAACTTAAGTCACCAAATTTTAAAGGTATATTGCTAGTAACACCCTTCATAAATGTGGAAAAAAAATTTTGGACCACGCCCACTCCCGCCCACAAAAAACGATAAATGCCTGTATCTCCCGCAATTTAAGAGCTACAGTTACCAAACTTAGAAGGTATATTACTAAGACCGAACTCCAAAATATTTTTGGGCCACGCCCACTCCCGCCCACAAAAAACGATAAATGCCTGTATCTCCCGCAATTCAAGAGCTACAGTTACCAAACTTAGAAGGTATATTACTAAGTCGGCCACGCCCACTCCAGCCCCCAAAAACGATAAACCTATAATGCATTAAAGCTTGGTTCAGGGTATATGGTAGTCAGCTGACTCGACTACAGCGTTCTTACTTGTTTATTTACTGATTTTCATATTTTGCTTTTCTTTAATTACTATATTATATTGAATTGTATAATATTTTTTATTATTATTATTTCTTATAAATGAGTACAAGGTCTGCATCCTTTCGAATCGTTCTGTGTGCAGAACATTTTTAATAATTTTGTATTTAATACCAATGCTTTTAGCGTCACTTACATACACTTCCACCAAATGGAAATTACTTTTCTTTTTACTCTACCCATTTGAGCAGTGTCCGAACTTGCTAACATTCATACAGATTATAAATCTTAGCACACATAAGATACATTATTTATGTATTTTATTATAGAACGCTGCAGACTCAATTTTTAAATATATATTTTTACTTCCAACGTCAAATAAACTTTTTAATAACTCTATTTGCGAATTAAAATTCGATTGTAAAGAACTTTATCTTTTCTTTCATCTCATGAAGAATTGTAAATTCTATTTCACTTATTGCTTTCTGATCTATCTGATATTTTTCTTTTAACAGTTTTTCAATGTTTTCCATAGTTTCTTCTACTTTTCTTTTTATTTAGACTTTATCAACACCCTCAATTACTTCCAATGGATCACCCATATTTTTTAAGACGTTTGTTTGAAAAATAATGTTATGATCAACATCAACTAGAACACCACCAATTTGATTTTTTATACTATTCCTTTCTTTGACGTCGATAGATGAGAAGAGTGGATCAAACTTCTCATGAGGCATTTTGACATTAATAAATTAATGTTAAATACAGTACTAGTTATTTAATCAATAATTTTTGCTTAACGAAGTTCTTCAATTATCGAAACGATTTCATTATTATGATTAGTGTTACCAACTGCCTGTGAGGCAACTTAAAGTTTTAGTCTTTCAACAATCTCATTTGGATCATCCAAATACACATAACTTTGAAGACTTAAGCTGAGCGTTATAAGACTCCCACCCTCTTGCATCGATTTTTTATTTAAAGGTGTAGACATTGCAGTTGGTTCGCCATTTTTTGAAAGATTTCCCTCTAGCGGACCATTAGGTAGATGATTTTTTCTGTGAGCATTGGTTTTTGCTAAGACTTTCTGATATGCAGCCAAAACCGTTTCATCATAACCTTTAGGATCTTTTAAGTATATCAAAGAATATAACCCGGGAGTAGAGTTCCACTTTTCACCAGTTTCCAGCTGAATTTTCTTGCTGTGTACAGATATTTTTGAGCTCCCCAATATAATTTGGCCACTTATTTTAAGAGGTCCAAATGCTTTATCAAGTTTTTTCTGACGTCTCACATCAGAGGATTTTACACGTTCCAATGCTCTTTCGGCCAAAATTCAATCAGCTTTATGACGATCACTCAAATCTATATTATTAGAATATGCTATATCGTGCTCCATACAAGCAGCATCTAATGGATTTATTCCCTTCTCGCCTCTTTCCAAGCGATTTTCTAGCTTTGTTCCTGGTCCACAGAACTGATAGCCAGGTATATGTAGCTTAATTGGGAGTAAGTTAATTATTTTATCAATAATACCTCTACCTCGATAGAGCCTTTTTCTGCTACTAGTTGATTTATAAAAGCGTATTAACATTTGATTAGTTGTTCTTCAAAGCCCTAAAAGAGAGTAACGATCAGTTGAGAAAACAACATCAGATATGTGATTAATAAAACAAAAAACTAACATAGAAGTGAGGAATATCGATTTTAAAAATGGGGAAGACAATCAATTTAGACACAGCAGATTATTATCCAATTCAAATAGAGCCTTTATTGTTGGACCTTCTAAATGTGGGAAAACGAATGTAATGATCAGTTTGATTGAAAGCCCCAATGGACTAAAGTTTGAAAATATTTATTTATATTCAAAGTCTTTTCATCAACCGAAATATGAATATTTGAAAACAATCGTGAACCCAATAAAGGGATGGGATATTTTACATTTTCCGGAAATGAAAGTGTTCAAGCACCAAGTAAAGCTAAAATGAACTTTTTAATGATTTCTGATGATGATGTTGCATGTGAAAAACAAAATCCAGCTACCTGTGAGGCAACTAAAAAAGTTTTAGTCTTTCAACAATCTCATTTGGATCATCCCATTACACATAACTTGGCTTACATAAGCTGAGTGTCATCAGACTTCCTCCCTTATGCATCCATTTTTTATATAGAGGTGTAGACATTGCACTTGGATCATCAATTTTTGAGAAAAGTTTTTTATTATTTCAGTGTACTTCTTTGAATGATTTCCATTGAGCGGACCATTAGCTAGATGATTTTAACTATTGGACATTGGTTTTTGCTAAGATTTTCTGATACGCAGCCAAATCCGATTCATCATAACCTTTAGGATCTTTTAAGTATATTAAAGAATATAACCCGGGAGTAAGGTTCCACTTTCACCAGTTTTCAGCTCAATTTTCTTGTTGTGTACAGATATTTTTGAACTCCTCAATATAACTTGGCTCACTTTTTTTTGTAGATCCAAATGCTTTATCAAGTTTTTCTGGCGTTCTATTTAATTTAAACTAAGAATAAAGATCTCATTGAATATATCATTAATTTGGCTATAGTCCTCATTACTAATTGTATTAGGGTTAACATAACTCTCTTCGCCTCTGCAAACTGCTTGTGGCTCAGATATTGCTCTATCTAGTGCATCATAATTTTAATTTGATTCCTACTATTTAGTTGACCTTCCTCTTCTTCTTTTTTTTACTTTCATCAACTGATTTGCTATTTCATTCCCTATAATGATTTTCTGAAGTCGTTGCGTTATTGGTTTAATCGTTTCCTCTTCTAGATATTTATTTGCGGATCTACCTAATTTTATGCTTTGAAATTTTCTTTTTAGTGCGTTTCTTGTTTTCATCAATTCTTTCAAAATATGCTTATCCATTTTTAACTATAAAACGAACAGTTCTAAGTCGAAAAACACCTTTAAAAGTGGTTTCTTGTTTTCAAGCGGTTTGATACAGTTTACCATGATGTTTATTGCTGTTTATACCCTGAACCCATTAAAAATGGGTAAAAAGGGTATAATGGTTTTGTGCAAATGTATGTAACAGGCAGAAGGAAGCATCTCCGACCCCATAAAGTATATATATTCTTGATCAGGATCAATAGCCGAGTCGATCTAGCCCTGTCCGTCTGTCTGTCCGTCTGTCCGTCTGTCCGTCTGTATGAAAACACGGATCTCAGAGACTATAAGAGCTAGAGACTTCAAATTTGGAATATAAGATCTCGTATACCAGGCGCAGATCAAGTTTGCGTTATTTTATCGATAACTGCCTCAGTTTCTGAATTATCGATACATTTAGATTTTCGATAGCAGTAAATTCCACATATCTGTCACAATTTAAGGGATACAGTCACCAATTTTGGTTGGCAGGTTGTTGGCGAGGTCCTTGAAAGATCGGCATGTGCCACGCCCACCTCCGACGCCCCCATCACCCCCGCCCCTACAATTTTCAAGTGGCTATATCTTCCGCAGTTTTTGAGTAGGGAACGTCAAATTTGGTAGGTATATTACTGGTAGTCGCCCTTAAGAACCGATAACAAATTTGTGGTGCCACGCCCACACCTGCGCCTATAATCGACAATTCCGATTGTAAATCGATAACTCCCTATATCTCCGAACATTTTAAAGATAGAGTAACCAAACTTGGAAGGCAATTTGCTGGTAACCTCCTCCAAAGATTGGCATACCAATTTTTGGACCACGCCCACATCCGACGCCCCCAGAAACTTCGTCCCTAGAAATTTAAAATGCGCATATCTGCCGTAATTTGCAAGCTAGAGTCGCAAAATTTTACAGGTATGTTACTGGTAACTCCCCCAAAGATCGATAAAAAAATTGGATGGCCACGCCCACTCCACCTACCTAAACCGATACACCTGTTGGTGTAAATCGATAAACCCATGTATCTCGCGCAATTTGAAAACTTAAGTCACCAAATTTTAAAGGTATATTACTAGTAACACCCTTCATAAATTTGGAAAAAAAATTTTGGACCACGCCCACTCCCGCCCACAAAAAACGAAAAATGCCTGTATCTCCCGCAATTTAAGAGCTACAGTTACCAAACTTAGAAGGTATATTACTAAGATCGAACTCCAAAATATTTTGGGCCACGCCCACTCCCGCCCACAAAAAACGATAAATGCCTGTATCTCCCGCAATTCAAGAGCTACAGTTACCAAACTTAGAAGGAATATTACTAAGATCGGGCCACGCCCACTCCAGCCCCCAAAAACGATAAACCTATAATGCATTTAAAGCTTGGTTCAGGGTATATGGTAGTCGAGCTCACTCGACTACAGCGTTCTTACTTGTTTTCATGTGGTTTAATGTGGTTTTTCAGGTTGTTTTCCGATTTTCAAGCGGTTTAATATATTTTATCATGTGGTTTATGTGGTTTAACATGGTTTTTCAGGTTGTTTTCCGGTTTACATGCTGTTTATTGCTGTATTTACAGGTTGTTTTCAGGTTTTCATGTGGTTTATTGCTGTTTTTCATGTGGTTTATTGCTGTTGTAATGTGTAACCATGTTAAACGGTTTTTCAGGTTGTTTTCCGGTTTTCATGTGGTTTATTGCTGTTTTTCTGCTACTAGTTGATTTATAAAAGCGTATTACCATTTGATTAGTTGTTCTTCAAAGCCTTATAAGAGAGTAACGATCAGTTGAGAAAAAAACATCAGATATGTGATTAATAAAACAAAAAAATAACATAGAAGTGAGGAATATCGATTTTAAAAATGGGGAAGACAATCAATTTAGACACAGCAGATTATTATCCAATTCAAATAGAGCCTTTATTGTTGGACCTTCTAAATGTGGGAAAACGAATGTAATGATCAGTTTGATTGAAAGCCCCAATGGACTAAAGTTTGAAAATATTTATTTATATTCAAAGTCTTTTCATCAACCGAAATATGAATATTTGAAAACACTCGTGAACCCAATAAAGGGATGGGATATTTTACATTTTCCGAAATTTTTATTTTATTTTTTTTTTTATTATACTATTATACCAAAATGGTATAATTATACTATTATACCAAAATGGTATAATAGTATATTGGTTTTGTGCAATGTCCGTCATGCTGTCTGTCCGTCTGTCCGTCTGTATGAACGCGCGTTCATCCGACACCCTTTGAGATAGAGACTTGAAACTTGGAACGTATATTGGAAAGTACCCTCAAAAGTTAAAGTGTCTTGGGTTTGGACCTACGTCCACTAGGGAGCTAGAAAATCGATAAATTCGATTTTAGCAAATCGATAAATCCCCATATCTCTTACAATTTAATGAATACAGTCACCAATTTTGGTTGGTAGGTTGTTGGCGAGGTCCTTGAAAGATCGGCATATGCCACGCCCACCTCCGACGCCCCCTTCACCCCTACCCCTAAAATTTTCAAATGGCTATATCTTCCGCAGTTCTTGAGTAGGGAACGTCAAATTTGGTAGGTATATTACTGGCAGTCGCCTTTAAGAACCGATAACAAATTTGTGGTGCCACGCCCACACCTGCGCCTATAATCGACAATTCCGATTATTAATCGATAACTCCGTATATCTCCGAACATTTTAAAGATAGAGTAACCAAACTTGGAAGGTAATTTGCTGGTAACCTCCTTTAAAGATTGGCATACTAATTTTTGGACCACGCCCACATCCGCCGCCCCCAGGAACTTCGTCCCTAGAAATTTGAAATGCGCATATCTGCCGTAATTTGCAAGCTAGAGTCGCAAAATTTTGCAGGTATGTTACTGGTAACTCCCCCAAAGATCGATAAAAAAATTGGATGGCCACGCCCACTCCACCTACCTAAACCGATACACCTGTTGGTGTAAATCGATAAACCCATATATCTCACGCAATTTGAAAACTTAAGTCACCAAATTTTAAAGGTACATTGCTAGTAACAGCCTTCATAAATGTGGAAAAAAAATTTTGGACCACGCCCACTCCCGCCCACAAAAAACGATAAATGCCTATATCTCCCGCAATTTAAGAGCTACAGTTTCCAAACTTAGAAGGTATATTACTGAGACCGAACTCCAAAATTTTTTTGGGACACGCCCACTCCCGCCCCCAAAACCGATAAACACCCATATCCCCCGCAATTCAAGTATTTCGTAACTGTACACAAATTAAGGTATAATAGTATTCCGCTGTCGGTTACGTCCGACTGCAACGTTCTATCTTGTTTATTTACTGATTTTCATATTTTGCTTTTCTTTAATTATTATATTACATTAAATTGTATAATATTTTTTATTATTATTATTTCTTATAAATGAGTACAAGGTCTGCATCCTTTCGAATGGTTCTGTGTGCAGAACATTTTTAATAATTTTGTATTTAATACCAATGCTTTTAGCGTTTTACCCATACACTTCCACCAAATGGAAATTACTTTTCTTTTTATTCTACCCATTTGAGCAGTGTCCGAACTTGCTAACATTCATACAGATTATAAATCTTAGCACACATAAGATACATTATTTATGTATTTCATTATAGAACGCTGCAGACTCAATTTTTAAATATATATTTTTACTACCAACGTCAAATAAACTTTTTAATAACTCTATTTGCGAATTAAAATTCGCTTGTAAAGAACTTTCTCTTTTTTTTTCATCTCATGAAGAATTGTAAATTCTATTTCACTTATTGCTTTCTGATCTATCTGATATTTTTCTTTTAACAGTTTTTCAATGTTTTCCATAGTTTCTTCTACTTTTCTTTTTATTTAGACTTTATCAACACCCTCAATTACTTCCAATGGATAACCCATATTTATACTATTATACCAAAATGGTATAATAGTATATTGGTTTTGTGCAATGTCCGTCATGCTGTCTGTCCGTCTGTCCGTCTGTATGAACGCGCGTTCCTCCGACACCCTTTGAGATAGAGACTTGAAACTTGGAACGTATATTGGAAAGTACCCTCAAAAGTTAAAGTGTCTTGGGTTTGGACCTACGTCCACTAGGGAGCTAGAAAATCGATAAATTCGATTTTAGCAAATCGATAAATCCCCATATCTCTTACAATTTAATGAATACAGTCACCAATTTTGGTTGGTAGGTTGTTGGCGAGGTCCTTGAAAGATCGGCATATGCCACGCCCACCTCCGACGCCCCCTTCACCCCTACCCCTAAAATTTTCAAATGGCTATATCTTCCGCAGTTCTTGAGTAGGGAACGTCAAATTTGGTAGGTATATTACTGGTAGTCGCCTTTAAGAACCGATAACAAATTTGTGGTGCCACGCCCACACCTGCGCCTATAATCGACAATTCCGATTATTAATCGATAACTCCGTATATCTCCGAACATTTTAAAGATAGAGTAACCAAACTTGGAAGGTAATTTGCTGGTAACCTCCTTTAAAGATTGGCATACTAATTTTTGGACCACGCCCACATCCGCCGCCCCCAGGAACTTCGTCCCTAGAAATTTGAAATGCGCATATCTGCCGTAATTTGCAAGCTAGAGTCGCAAAATTTTGCAGGTATGTTACTGGTAACTCCCCCAAAGATCGATAAAAAAATTGGATGGCCACGCCCACTCCACCTACCTAAACCGATACACCTGTTGGTGTAAATCGATAAACCCATATATCTCACGCAATTTGAAAACTTAAGTCACCAAATTTTAAAGGTACATTGCTAGTAACAGCCTTCATAAATGTGGAAAAAAAATTTTGGACCACGCCCACTCCCGCCCACAAAAAACGATAAATGCCTATATCTCCCGCAATTTAAGAGCTACAGTTTCCAAACTTAGAAGGTATATTACTGAGACCGAACTCCAAAATTTTTTTGGGACACGCCCACTCCCGCCCCCAAAACCGATAAACGCCCATATCCCCCGCAATTCAAGTATTTCGTAACTGTACACACATTAAGGTATAATAGTATTCCGCTGTCGGTTACGTCCGACTGCAACGTTCTATCTTGTTTATTTACTGATTTTCATATTTTGCTTTTCTTTAATTATTATATTACATTAAATTGTATAATATTTTTTATTATTATTATTTCTTATAAATGAGTACAAGGTCTGCATTCTTTCGAATGGTTCTGTGTGCAGAACATTTTTAATAATTTTGTATTTAATACCAATGCTTTTAGCGTTTTACCCATACACTTCCACCAAATGGAAATTACTTTTCTTTTTATTCTACCCATTTGAGCAGTGTCCGAACTTGCTAACATTCATACAGATTATAAATCTTAGCACACATAAGATACATTATTTATGTATTTCATTATAGAACGCTGCAGACTCAATTTTTAAATATATATTTTTACTACCAACGTCAAATAAACTTTTTAATAACTCTATTTGCGAATTAAAATTCGCTTGTAAAGAACTTTCTCTTTTTTTTTCATCTCATGAAGAATTGTAAATTCTATTTCACTTATTGCTTTCTGATCTATCTGATATTTTTCTTTTAACAGTTTTTCAATGTTTTCCATAGTTTCTTCTACTTTTCTTTTTATTTAGACTTTATCAACACCCTCAATTACTTCCAATGGATAACCCATATTTATACTATTATACCAAAATGGTATAATAGTATATTGGTTTTGTGCAATGTCCGTCATGCTGTCTGTCCGTCTGTCCGTCTGTATGAACGCGCGTTCCTCCGACACCCTTTGAGATAGAGACTTGAAACTTGGAACGTATATTGGAAAGTACCCTCAAAAGTTAAAGTGTCTTGGGTTTGGACCTACGTCCACTAGGGAGCTAGAAAATCGATAAATTCGATTTTAGCAAATCGATAAATCCCCATATCTCTTACAATTTAATGAATACAGTCACCAATTTTGGTTGGTAGGTTGTTGGCGAGGTCCTTGAAAGATCGGCATATGCCACGCCCACCTCCGACGCCCCCTTCACCCCTACCCCTAAAATTTTCAAATGGCTATATCTTCCGCAGTTCTTGAGTAGGGAACGTCAAATTTGGTAGGTATATTACTGGTAGTCGCCTTTAAGAACCGATAACAAATTTGTGGTGCCACGCCCACACCTGCGCCTATAATCGACAATTCCGATTATTAATCGATAACTCCGTATATCTCCGAACATTTTAAAGATAGAGTAACCAAACTTGGAAGGTAATTTGCTGGTAACCTCCTTTAAAGATTGGCATACCAATTTTTGGACCACGCCCACATCCGCCGCCCCCAGGAACTTCGTCCCTAGAAATTTAAAATGCGCATATCTGCCGTAATTTGCAAGCTAGAGTCGCAAAATTTTGCAGGTATGTTACTGGTAACTCCCCCAAAAATCGATAAAAAAATTGGATGGCCACGCCCACTCCACCTACCTGAACCGATACACCTGTTGGTGTAAATCGATAAACCCATATATCTCACGCAATTTGAAAACTTAAGTCACCAAATTTTAAAGGTATATTGCTAGTAACACCCTTCATAAATGTGGAAAAAAAATTTTGGACCACGCCCACTCCCGCCCACAAAAAACGATAAATGCCTGTATCTCCCGCAATTTAAAAGCTACAGTTTCCAAACTTAGAAGGTATATTACTAAGACCGAACTCCAAAATTTTTTTGGGTCACGCCCACTCCCGCCCCCAAAACCGATAAACGCCCATATCCCCCGCAATTCAAGTATTTCGTAACTGTACACAAATTAAGGTATAATAGTATTCCGCTGTCGGTTACGTCCGACTGCAACGTTCTATCTTGT
>JAWNLR010000492.1:0-14610 GCA_035042205.1 Drosophila infuscata
CAGCTTCTCTTTTAATATTTTTCTCTTTGATAAGTTATGCTCTGCGCAGCATAAAGAGCAAATTAACGTAACGATCATAACTGTTGTTTTATATATGCTCATTTGCATTTCGTTTTATTGCATTTGTTTTCACTTTGCTTGCCTTTTTTCTTTTGCTGAGCGCAAGCAGCAGCTGCAATTCGGCAGCTAATTAGTTCTATTTCGTCAATCGAGAATTCAAGTCGCGGCACGGTATTCGACACCGCTTGCCAAATAATTAATTCGTGCAATTAAAAGTGCTAAGCTCAATTCGGAGCTTATAACTAAACAATTGTAACTATTTTTAAGTTTTGGCCACGAAGGCAAATAAACTAAATTTATAGAAAAGCAAATTTCGGTGCATTTCTATTTATTTGTGTGACTTTGGAAAAATTCGATAGCTATTGAAAAAGCTCAATAGCTCAACATTGGGGACCCCGACGTGATTTTTTTCTTGTTTATTAAGTGCGTTTAATAAACAACATCACAAACAAAACAACAATACAAAACATAACATAGTGATTAATTAGCTCTGTTTGTTTAAATAAATACAAATTATTTAAAGTAAAGAGTTAATAAAACTCGCGCCCGCGCTCTTGCATTGTTGTCAATATTCTCGGTTCGTTTTGTGCTCACTTTCGGTTTAAGTGTGTGACCTCAAATTGACATTGGCGCCTGCGCAGTCGATTCGCTTATCGCGTTTACATAAACAATTGCAGCAGCCGTTTCTGCATTGTTATTGTTTGTCCCGTTTCGTTTTGCTTGCGCTTATGAACAAGGTGTTTGACATTGCGTCGTTTGAACTGGTGTGTTAAAGCGGTAGTGAAAAAATTCCGTGATTCCCAAAGGAATATTTAAAAATGCAGAATTCTGCTGCCGTTCAGTCTCGTACTGCCCCGTTCTACAAAGCCAGGGCCAAAGCTATTGATGAGCAGGTAAAACGGATGGCCAAAGCTATCGCTCCGGAGCAAATTGTGAATCTCAGCGAAGAAGAGTTGGCTGTTCGGCTCAAGGCGTTGGAAAGTGCTCAGCAGGCATTTTACAATATGCATGACGCGTTGGAGGAGCTGGATTATGATGAAATCGGGAGTGAATTACGGGCATGTTTTGATGACTTATCAATATTAGTTGAAACTAGCTTGCGACGCGAAATTAACAAACGAAAGTTATCGTCGCCGTTGTGCTCGACTATGAGGCAAGAGTCCTGTGGTGACAATCACACCTTGTCTCAAAGCCGAGTCCGGTTGCCTGAGATCAAGCTGCCCGAGTTTAGTGGAGGATACACAAAGTTTGCAGAGTTCATAGCGATGTTCTCTTCAATCATTGATGCGGATTCAGGACTTTCGGATGTGGAGAAGTTTCAGCACTTGCGATCGCGTCTGAAAAGGATCAGCCTTGGATAGTGTTTCTTCGTTGGAAATCAGCAGCGCTAACTATCCAGTTGCATTGGATCTCCTTAAAAAACGATTTAAACAACAAGCGTCTCATCTTCCAAGCACATATCACGGAGATATTGGGATTAGATTGCATCGAGTCGTCGTCAGCGGTAAAACTTCGAACCCTTTCGGATACGGTTATCTCCAACATGCGCGCTCTACAAAGCCTGGGCAACGTTGAGCAGATTGCGGGAGTCATTATCGTGCACAGTTTGCTGCAGAAAGTGGACAAGGCAACGCAGATCAGTTGGGAGGAGACAGCACCGATGGATACTATTCCGACTTGTGAGCAGTTCTTGGACATTTCTGGATCGACGATGTCAAAGGTTGGAAAATGTGGAACACGCTATGGCAACGTATACGCCTAGCTCTAAGGTGGGAAAAAAGTAGTATAATCGTTAACACCAGCAGAAAGGCCTTTGTCGCTACTAACTCCAACACAAATAAATGTGTGTTTTGTGAGACCTTTGGCCACTTAATTTATAACTGTTCCCGTTTTGGAAATCTGTCTCCGCAACTGCGTCTAGGAGAGGTAAAGAAGCTCAACCTTTGCATTAATTGCCTGTGTAAAGGTCATCGGCTAAAGGAGTGCAGCTCCACTACCTGCAACCGCTGCAATGCCAAGCATCATACGCTTCTGCATTTTGAGGATCAGATTGACGGCTCTCAAGTTAACTTGGCAACACTTGTAGCCCAAAATCTTAGTCAAGACGTGGTGCTCTTGGCAACTACTGTGATTAACGTTAGAAGTCGTACTGGAGTTTTAGTCCCTTGCCGAGCGCTACTGGATTCTGGATCGCAGGCGCACATTATCACATCTCGTTTAGCTCAACACCTCCAGCTGCGCAAGCATCGCTCACCTACTTTGATCTCAGGATTGGGGGAGTCTACAGTTGCCTCAGAAGGCTATTCAGCCGATATAAGCTTTCGATCGCGAGCATCTGCGTACTCTGCCAACATGTCAGTTCTCGTAGCTCCGTCTATAACTGGAAATCAACCTAGCCACGATGTCAACACTGAGCTCTGGAATATACCCTCAAATATTCGCTTGGCTGATCCAGAGTTCTTCAAGGCGCACAAAATTGATTTGTTAATTGGAGCTGGCCTGTTTTTTTAATTATTGTGTGTCGGTCAAATCAAAATCGCTCCTGGCTTGCCTATTCTTCAAAAAACTCAACTGGGCTGGATAGTGACAGGAGGAACTTCTTCAGCGAGCCCTGCCTCATTGATGGTCACTAGCTCGGTTATGATGCCAAATCCTAGCCCAGATCACAAGGCTTGATGAAATCGTTCGTCGGTTTTGGGAGGTAGAGTCGTGTTCCCGTTTAGTCAATGAATCTACCAAGGAGGAACTTGATTGTGAAGCGCATTTTAAACAAACTTTTGCTCGTTTGGACACTGGCGAATATTCGGTTCGCCTTCCAGTCAAGCATGCTGTGGATCTAATTGGAGATTTGTATCAGCAGGCATATCGTCGTTTTTGTAACCTGGAACGCAAATTAGAACGTCATCCGGGTTTGAAGTCGCAATATTCAGCATTTATCAAGGAGTATCTGGATTTGAATAACATCTCTCTTGTGGAGCCGCACATAGATTGGAATCATATTTACAACGAATACTACCACCGCCACAATCATCGCTAGTCGCTTATCCATTACCCATTGCGCTATGTCCCCGGACGCGAGCAGCTGCTGCCGCAGCGGCGGCTATTGATGCTCTCCTCACTGCGACACCATCGTCGCCGCCGCCACCGCTGATGCTGCCAGTGCCACAGGCGCCGCCGGTGTCGCCGGTGTCGCCAGTGCCGCCTTCGTCTTCAAGTGCGAACGTCGAACCGGAAACCTGTGAAACCGAATTCATCCCACCTCGCTCACCACACTTTGGTGGACTTTGGGAGGCGGCGGAGAAGACAGCAAAATACCATTTCCATCGGTCGGTCGGACCCTCGGTTTTGCCCCTGGATAATCTGCGCACACTGGTTTGCCACATTGGGGCAATAATAAACTCTCGACCTCTTTTTCCACTTTCAGAGCACCCTGCAGATCTGGATGTGTTAACTCCTGCGCACTTCCTTGGCACTGCGCCACTCACACTTTATCCGGAGCCTGATGTCACCAAGCTAAACGTTAGTCGCCTAGATCGATGGCAGCGTATAGCTTATTATCAGCAAATTTTCTGGAGTCGTTGGCGTGATGAATATTTAACGCTTCTTCAGCAACGGTCCAAATGGAGAACATCCTGCCCGGGCGTTCACATCAACGATGTTGTCCTTGTAAAGGATGAAAACTTGCCACCCCTTAAATGGCCACTGGCTCGTGTGGTCGAGCTTGTTGCTGGTGCTGACGGCGTTTCCAGAGTAGCTGTTCTCAAGACGTCAACTGGAACAATAAAGAGAGCTGTGCGCAAGTTGTGTGCGCTTCCGAAAGAGGATGCTGTTGAAAGCCCGTGTCTTTCAACGGGGGGAGAATGTTTGGTTACGCAGGCGTCCGCGCCAAACAACAATTAAAGCAGCTTCTCTATTTATATTTTTTCTCTTTGATAAGTTATGCTCTGCGCAGCATAAAGAGCAAATTAACGTAACGATCATAACTGTTGTTTTGTATATGCTCCTCGGCATTTCGTTTTATTGCATTTGTTTTCATTTTGCTTGCTCTTTGCCTTTTCTGAGCGCAAGCAGCAGTTGCAATTCGGCAGCTAATTAGTTCTATTTCGTCAATCGAGAATTCAAGTCGCGGCACGGTATTCGACACCGCTTGCCAAATAATTAATTCGTGCAATTAAAGTGCAAAGCTCAATTCGGAGCTTATAATAAATAATTGTAACTATTTTAATTTTGGCCACGAAGGCAAATAAACTTAATTTATAGAAAAGCAAATTTCGGTGCATTTCTATTTATTTGTGTGACAAATTCGATAGCTATTGAAAAAGCTCAATAGCTCAACATCTTCTTTGCATTTCCTGCCTGACTGTGATTCAAATCGGCTTATCACCGTGAAAAGAGAGCTGCAAAAACTGCAGAGACTGGCCTGCGTATGCATGACAGGGGCAATGCGCACCTGTCCAACAATGGCCTTGGAAGCCTTAATGGAGATAACACCACTCCACCACACAATAAGGCTCCAACAGAAAGCTATACTTTTAAGGATGTCAGCGGAAGGAGTTGGAGGCTACCACATCCTTAGCCAAAAAGATGCCCAACGACTTTCAGATGAACTTCCCCTATTGGCTCAACCTAGGGATGAAATGGCAGCCGAATACATATTCGAGCGTAATTTCAAAGTTCAGATGAGTAGTAAAAAGGAATGGACGTCACTGGATGACATCCATCCTATGACACCGCACACCATAAAATGGTACACCGACGGATCACTCACCAACCAGGGCACGGGCCTAGGAGTGGTGGGCCCTCGGATATCCTATCATGAATCCCTAGGATCGCAAACCAGCATATTCCAAGCTGAAGTGTGTGCGATAGGAAGGTGTGCGGATTTTAACCTGGTGCGCAACTATCGGAATACGGATATATCCATCCTATCCGACAGTCAAGCAGCGTTAAACGCTATTAGTGGGACGAAAATCACCTCTAAGGTGGTCCTAGAAGCACGTTCCAGACTTGACCGACTCGGGGCAATTAATAGGCTCACCCTAAGATGGGTCCCGGGACACACGGACATAGTTGGGAACGAACTGGCCGACAGGCAAGCAAGATTGGGGGCGGAGAGACCCTTAGTGGGGCCTGAACCGTATTGTGGCATCGGAAGGCACACGATACGGCAGGAGCTCAGAAAAGAAGAAAGACAGAGGAGGCAATGGAGCTGGGCAGAGGCACCAGGACTCCGACAAGCCAAATGTCTACTGGGTGGCTACAATCAGAAGCGATTCAAGCAGATTATAGCCATGAGCAAAAACAATCTTAGAATACTCACCGGTCTGCTGACGGGACACTGTAGACTAAGAAGTCACCTAGCCAAGCTGGGTATAATTAGTAGCGGACTCTGCAGGTTTTGTGAAAGCGAGGAGGAATCCTCAATGCACATTCTAGCGGAGTGTGTAGCCCTATCAAGGAAAAGAAGCAACATCCTAGGGATGCATGTCATGATGAGCAATGACATAGTGGCCCTCAACCCAATACAAATTCTAGCATTCGTGCAAGAGCTTGGGTTGATGGAGGAGCTTTAAAGCCCAGAAGGGGGCACAATATATCTAATAGGTCGCTGTGCACACACACCCCCAACCTAATAATAATAATAATAATAAGTGATTCAAATCGTTCAGAGTAATATCACACATGTCTTCACTCTGCTCTGAAGTAAGCATACACAAATCTTTACCCTCATTCTGCAGTTCCGAGCAAGAACCATGCTCTTTCTGACTATTGTGTATATTTCTGTTGACCGCAGGCACTTTCACAACTTTGCGTACAAACTCTATTCCATTCATGGACACTCTCAGGTCAACATCCTCTAGAATTGTCCAAACCAAAATTGCGTCAAACCTCATATCTTCATCGGCAACAACATGAAACTCGACTTCCATACCAATGCCATCAATGTGCACAAAGGTTATAAAACTGCCATATGTCATAATTTGAGCCTTTCCTATTCCTGTCACACATTTTGAACTACCTGTCAAGACACTGTTTCCAAATTTGAAGAACACCTTTCTACGCATCAAGCAAAGATCTGCTCCTGAATCCACCCGTGCCTTAAAACTAACTTCCGAGTGCACAACCATTTTCAATTCTCATCTCGTATGATGTAAACATGCTTGATGGCGTTGTTACACATTCATCTTTCACAATATTGGTTGATCTTTCTTGCTCCAACTGCACTTCGACTCTACACTGAGATGCTATATGTCCTGGTTGACCACATTTGAAACACGCGAAGTCTCTCTTCTTGCAATCCTTTTGCAAATGTGATTCGTCGCCACACTTAAAACATTTTCTCATCATGTTTGACGTTCTTTCCCTTTCATTCTCACCTTTGCTGGCCTGTGAGCTACGTTCGACTTTCGGTCCTTGCATCTTCTGAAATGCCTCAATCTGTATCTTCAGTTGTCTCATACTCCTGGCTTGGTACAACAATGCCTTATTAGCTCTAGAGTCGGGAATACCGCCAATGAAATACTCTATCAAACTATCGTCTTCCAAATTAATGGGCTTTGCTATTTCCATCAGACTATACAGGTATTCATGTAACGTTTCATTTCTCATCAGCTGCCGTTTGCCAAGTCTACGGTGAATTTCAGCTGACGACACTCTTACAGCAAATTCGTCGATCAACACTCTCTTTAATGCGTTCCAATCACGAATATCCCGCTGGCTACGTACAAACAACTTTGCTGCACCACAAAGCAATTGTTTGGCATAAACGAACAACTGAAGTTGGCTCCACTCTACAGTAATCGCACACTCTTCGAGTTCTCCTATCCACTGATTAATGTCTGGAGAATTTGAACCAGAAAACTGTGAAACACTGCCTTCAACATCCTTTAGAGTAAACCATGACCTTGCCATAGGTATGGCTTCTCTCTGTCGGCTCTGACTTGTTACATTATCCATTACTGTTGTATCTAGTACTTCATTATCAGAAATATCACTATCTTGCTCATTGGCTTCAACACTTTGCAACCCAAAATGATTCATTAATCTATTTTGCAACTCTAATTTCTTCCCATTTGCACTAAGTCTAAACTCTGATAACTTCACCCGCAAGTCCGCTACACGCAATGCCAAGATTTCGCTCCTGTTAATTTTTTTACGTTATGTTACAAATAATTACACAATTAATTATTTTTCAAACTCTGCCGACTCGGCCAAATGCCGACGGCAACACGCAAGATCAATGTTAACCTTAACTTATGTTAACTCATCTTTAACCTTAACAGTGCATACACATTAACGACTGTTAACGATTACACATAACACTATGTTAGTTCTTCTGTTAATTTTTATTATACCCTGAACGCATTAAAAATGGGTAAAAAGAGTATAATGGTTTTGTGCAAATGTATGTAACAGGCAGAAGGAAGTATCTCCGACCCCATAAAGTATATATATTCTTGATCAGGATCAATAGCCGAGTCGATATAGCCCTGTCCGTCTGTCTGTCCGTCTATCCGTCTGAACGTCTGTCCGTCTGTATGAACACGCGGATCTCAGAGACTATAAGAGCTAGAGACTACAAATTTGGAATATAAGATCTCGTATACCAGGCGCAGATCAAGTTTGCGTTATTTTATCGATAACTGCCTCAGTTTCTGAATTATTGATACATTTATATTTCCGATAGCAATAAATTCCAAATATCTCTCACAATTTAATGGATACAGTCACCAATTTTGGTTGGTAGGTTGTTGGCGAGGTCCTTGAAAGATCGGCATGTGCCACGCCCACATCCGACGCCCATATCACCCCGGCCCCAAAAATTTTCAAATGGCTATATCTTCCGCAGAAATTTAAAATGCGCATATCTGCCGTAATTTGCAAGCTAGTCGCAAAATTTTGCAGGTATGTTACTGGTAACTCCCCCAAAGATCGATAAGAAAATTGGATGGCCACGACCACTCCACCTACCTAAACCGATACACCTGTTGGTGTAAATCGATAAACCCATATATCTCACGCAATTTGAAAACTTAAGTCACCAAATTTTAAAGGTATATTGCTAGTAACACCCTTCATAAATGTGAAAAAAAATGTTGGACCACGCCCACTCCCGCCCACAAAAAACGAAAAATGCCAGTATCTCCCGCAATTCAAGAGCTACAGTTACCAAACTTAGAAGGTATATTACTAAGATCGGGCCACGCCCACTCCAGCCCCAAAACCGATAAACCTATATTGCATTTAAAGCTTGGTTCAGGGTATATGGTAGTCGAGCTCACTCGACTGCAGCGTTCTTACTTTTTGTATATTATATATATAATCCCAATAAAAAAAAGTACATATTATAAAACTAAAATTAATTAACTCTAATCCGAAATTCAACTAAATTTACTTGTGTCATTAGATTATTGTTAAAATGAATAACTAAATTTTTTCTTGGGAGTCATGCAACGCGCGCTGAATAGATCATAAATTAAGTAGTCGTTATTTTAGGGATCATCAAATATCTTTATGCTTTGGTGCTTGATGATCTTGGTAGGGTGGGCATCTGCTGTGGCAATAACATCAGCCCAGCTCAAACGACGACAACCAAGGAGTGTCGCCTCCATCTACTATTTATGAGGCTGGTGCAATTCCTTTATCCTCTCTTCCCCCTTCCAGGCAATATAGTTCGAACGATAACAGCACGTGTTATTTTTTTTTAATTAGTATTAAGCACAGCGAGCAAGTAGCACAAGAACCTTTAAGGAACCCCGACCATCTACCGATCATTCAGCCGGAACCAGCACGTGCAACACTTCTTGTAAGCTACATGAACATCAGCTAGTCCAATACAAGGTTATATGCTACAAAGTAATGTTACGGATGAAATCTGTGTAGTTCGATCCTCCGCAAAATTTAAATGCTGGAACTGTGAGGAACAGGGTCACAGATACCAGGATTGACTTAAACCTCGTTGGATTTTTTGTTACGGTTGTGGCACACCAGAAACATATAAGCCCAACTGTCAAAAATGTAATCCCAAATCGGGAAACTCGACAAAGGATGTCCGCTGTGTTCCGAAAGGGGATGTCCGTTATTAGTCTCGGGCCCACCAAATATTCAAGTCACCAGATCTTTACCTTTACCAGACGAATCACCTTTAATCCCGGAAGTACCTAAGCTCCTACGATTTATGCCATATCATGTGCGAGTTAAATAGTACGAGAATCGTAGGTCTGAAATATTTAACGCAGACGAATTACTTGCGCGTAGATCTCGTTCAACTTGGCGTAAGCGAAAATTTTGGCAACGCAAGCGAGCACTAAATAGATGTTTAATTAACTCTATTGTCAATAAAAGCAATGATATTCGGCCTTTTATCAGCATAGACATTTTTGGTCAAGATTACCTAGCGTTATTAGATAGCGGGGATAACAAAAGTATTATTGGCGGATATCTTGCCAAGCGAATTTTGTCAGAAAATTTCAATGTTGACAAAATGAAAGGCGTTGTTCGTACGGCCAATGGCCAAACACAGCCTGTTGCTGGTACAATTCCCCTGATTCATAATTCAACCCAAGCTGATTTTGAGTTTCTTATAGTTTCCTCCATTAAAACAGATGTTATTTGTGGCATGGATTTCTGGAAGAAATTTGGTATATCAATATCATCTTTTGGCACTGCTAATGTTTCGTCGATAGAAACTGAAAAGCTTGAAGAGAATTCCACGAAATTGGAACTTTCTTCATTCCAGAAATCTAAGCTAAAAGCTGTGGTTGAATTCTTTCCGTCTTTTGAAACTAATGGACTTGGCATAACAACGTTAATCGAACATACGATCGATACTGCCGAGGCGAAACCCATCAAGCAAAGATTTTATCCTCTTTCTCCTGCAAAGGAAGAACTCTTATGCAAGAAAATTGGCCGGATGATCGAAATGAATGTAATAGAGGAAGCTCCAAGCTCCCCTTGGTCATCTCCTATTACATTACACATAAAACCGGACAAGGTGCGCTTTTGTCTCGACGCTCGTAAACTCAATGCAGTCACAGTAAGGCATGCTTATCCTATTCCAATTATGGCTGGGCTGCTGAGTCGTCTTCCGCCGGTGTACTGCATTTCGAAAATCGATCTCAAGGATGCCTTTTTGCAAATCTGCTTAGATAAGGAATCCCGTGCTAAAACAGCGCTTACAGTCCCAAATAGACCACTTTATCAGTTTAAAAGAATGCCTTTTGGATTGACAAATGCACCACAAACAATGAGTCGTTTGATGGACTTGGTGATTCCATATCAGCTGAAATCACACGTATTGGTGTACCTTGACGATTTGCTGGTACTGTCCGAAAGTTTTGAATCACATCTCTTACATCTGTCAGAAGTTTCTACACAATTGCGAATAGCTGTCCTTACAATAAATGTTCAGAAGAGCCAGTTTTGTCTTAAAACGTGGAGTATCTGGGATATATAGTAGGCGAGGGAACACTTCAGGTTAATCCCGACAAGGTCCGTGCTGTTAAGGAGTTTCCGATTCAGAGAACTCAAAAGCAGCTCAGACGATTTTTGGGAATGACTGGATGGTACCAGCGTTTTATTTCCAGCTACTCTTCTATAATTTTTCCGCTTATCGAACTTCTAGGTAAAAAGTTGTTCACTTGGAACGAGCAATCTCAAGCTGCATTCGAGAAGATTAAGAGTGCATTGTGCTCAGCTCCATGTCTGGTCCATCCACAATATGATAAGCCGTTCAAAGTGCAGTGTGACGCTTCTTCATATGCATTAGGTGCGATTCTTGCTAAGTGCGACGAACCCGGTCATGAACGCCCAATAGCGTACATATCGAAAAAACTGAACAAAGCGCAGCGTAACGATACTGTTACGGAGTTGGAGTGCTTGGCTGTGGTTCTGGGTATAAAAAAATTTCGTATGTACATTGACGGTCATCGTTTCACTGTCGTCACCGATCACGCAAGTCTTCGATGGCTGATGGACCAATCCTACCTCAGTGGTAGACTAGCGCGATGGGCAATAAGTCTTCAAGGGTACGGCTTCAGTGTTGAACACCGCAAAGGAAGCCAAAATGTGGTAGCTGATGCTTTATCCCGTTCGCTTGAGTCTGAACTCGAGGTGGCGAACATAGATCTTCCAGAATAGGATCTGCAGTCCGAAGCATTTCAGTCAGCAGAATACTGTGCATTGCGAGACAAGTTCAAGGTATCGTTGACGCCAGATTACCAGGTAGTTGATGGTTACATTTATCACCGCAAAGATTTCTCTGACAACGATCCCGAGCAAGCTGATGATGCGTGGAAATTGTTAGTTCCTGAGTCTTTGCGAAGTAGCGTCATAAGTTCAGCCCATGACCAACCATCTTCTGCACACTGCGGTACGGCGAAATGCCTGGAGAGAATATGACGTCATTCGTACTGGCCTGGGATGGTTGTTGATGTGCGTAATTACATTAATGATTGTGATACGTGCAAGACGACCAAATATCCGAACCGTGTACTGAAACCTCCAATGGGTGTTCGAATTACAAGCGAAAGACGTTTTCAGCGGTTGTATTTAGACTTCATAGGTCCCTTTCCTCGAACGAAAAAAGGTCATATTGGAATTTTTATAATTTTAGATCACTTTTCAAAATTCACCTTTCTGAAGCCCGTTAAAAAGTTAACCTCTAATGTGATTATCGAATCTCTGAAGGAGCATATATTTTCATGTTTTGGAGTACCAGAGATAATCGTGAGTGACAACGGTACACAATTTAAAAGACGTGTCTTTTACGATTTACTCTTAAATTTTGGCACTCGATGATGTATTTACTGGAGCCTCTGCACCACAATCGAACGCTGCCGAAAGGGTAAATCGCTCGATTAATGCAGCTTTGAGAGCATATATTCGAAAGGATAAGCGCGAATGGGACACCTTCTTAAGTAGCATCAACAGCTCTCTTCGCAATTCAATCCATCAATCGATTGGTAATTCTCCTTATTGTATAGTCTTTGGACAACACATGATTTCTCATGGCAAAGACTATAAGTTATTGAGAAATTTGGAATTGCTGAAAGACAGCAAACTATGTTGCCCAGGGCTGAAGAATTTCAGAAATTCAGAGCCGGCGTAGAAAAACATCTCAAAAAAGCTTATGAGAGGAACCAACGCTCGTATATTTTACGATCGCAGACACGAGCATTCGAAATAGGAAGAAATGATTAAAAGAAATTTTTCGTTGAGCAAGGCTGCAGATAATTTTTGCTCTAAGCTGGCTCCTATCGGTACTACGGCTCGAGTTAGGAAATTTTCATGCAAAAGACATTTGCTACCTGGCACTTCCTATTCGCATCCTGTTGAAATTTTTTCAGCTCTTATCTTTCTCTATCTTTCTCTCTAGCAATATTGCAATTGTTTGAATGAGCTTAGATCAGCTGATGAAGCTTATGGTACTTTAGAAAGCTTTTGATCACGGATTTGCACCCTTCAGCTTTTGAATGTAAGCTTGAGCTTTCCAATGCAAGCATGCGCCCTTGAACTTGCAAATCAAATCAAATGCGGATACGTGCTGAAATTTTGTTTATCAACGCTTTGTTTATTCTCACGTGAATAAACAAAATAAATCTGTGAGCATCCAGAGCTGGATAGGAGATAAGTGCCTTTTTCTTTGGCGAATCTCACAGCGAGGACCGACCCCACCCGACCCCTGAGAGATTTTATGAAGATCGCGACCTATTTCCGGAATTTTGGCAGTGCAGTGTGTCGAGGTTATAAGTGGTGCCAAGTATGTGTGTGTGCAATACAAAAAAATATAAAATTTAAATTGAACGCAGTGCGGTTAAACAGTTTTTGGTTTATCGGCAAGGCATTGAAAAAAAAAAAATAATAATAAAATAAATAAAGAAAAGGTGCATATCAACTTGCCGATACCCTGACCTAACCTGCAAATACTGCAAGCACACCACACCAAAATTAACACCGCACCACATATACACCTTCGACACGGCACTGACCACCGATGCCCTTTCTTCGGTTCATATAGTTCATTGTGAGTACATTCTGGATTTTAGTGATTGTGAGTAGGCTTTGAAAATGTATATCTTTTGTGTTCGGCCATAGGAAAAAAAAAAATAAAATAAGTCGGTTTCGAAGTAGAGGAGCGGTGGCCCCTTTTGCCCAGGGCAACTGCAACACCAACAACAACTGCAGGGCAACTACAACAACAACAACAACAACCGGAACAACAACCGGAACAACAAAAACTGCAGGGCAACTGCAACACCAACAACAACAATAATTATCTACAACAACAGCAACACAGAAGAACAACAACAAGAACAACCGGAACAACAACAGGAACAACAACAACAATTATCTACAGCAACTGAAACACCAACCACAACAACAATTATCTACAACAACAGCAACACGAAAAAAAAACAATAACCACGGTTTTTTTTATACCCTGAACCCATTAAAAATGGGTAAAAAGGGTATAATGGTTTTGTGCAAATGTATGTAACAGGCAGAAGGAAGCATCTCCGACCCCATAAAGTATATATATTCTTGATCAGGATCAATAGCCGAGTCGATCTAGCCCTGTCCGTCTGTCTGTCCGTCTGTCCGTCTGTATGAAACACGCGGATCTCAGAGACTATAAGAGCTAGAGACTTCAAATTTGGAATATAAGGTCTCGTATACCAGGCGCAGATCAAGTTTGCGTTATTTTATCGATAACTGCCTCAGTTTCTGAATTATCGATACATTTAGATTTTCGATAGCAGTAAATTCCACATATCTCTCACAATTTAATGGATACAGTCACCAATTTTGGTTGGTAGGTTGTTGGCGAGGTCCTTGAAAGATCGGCATGTGCCACGCCCACCTCCGACGCCCCCATCACCCCCGCCCCTAAAATTTTCAAATGGCTATATCTTCCGCAGTTTTTGAGTAGGGAACGTCAAATTTGGTAGGTATATTACTGGTAGTCGCCCTTAAGAACCGATAACAAATTTGTGGTGCCACGCCCACACCTGCGCCTATAATCGACAATTCCGATTGTAAATCGATAACTCCCTATATCTCCGAACATTTTAAAGATAGAGTAACCAAACTTGGAAGGCAATTTGCTGGTAACCTCCTCCAAAGATTGGCATACCAATTTTTGGACCACGCCCACATCCGCCGCCCCCAGGAACTTCGTCCCTAGAAATTTAAAATGCGCATATCTGCCGTAATTTGCAAGCTAGAGTCGCAAAATTTTGCAGGTATGTTACTGGTAACTCCCCCAAAGATCGATAAAAAAATTGGATGGCCACGCCCACTCCACCTACCTAAACCGATACACCTGTTGGTGTAAATCGATAAACCCATATATCTCGCGCAATTTGAAAACTTAAGTCACCAAATTTTAAAGGTATATTGCTAGTAACACCCTTCATAAATGTGGAAAAAAATTTTTGGACCACGCCCACTCCCGCCCACAAAAAACGATAAATGCCTGTATGTCCCGCAATTTAAGAGCTACAGTTACCAAACTTAGAAGGTATATTACTAAGACCGAACTCCAAAATA
>JAWNLR010000493.1:0-22010 GCA_035042205.1 Drosophila infuscata
TGAGAGAGCCAACAAAGGTTCCTTCGGCATTTGTTTCAACACACACTTTGTTGTTGACATTCTCTCCCTCGTTCGCGCACCCGCGCTAAACGTGGAAGATAGTCAACAGTGTACTCTTGCCAATGCTCTCTCAAGATTCACTTTGTTGTTGTTGCGCTCTCAGCGTTCGCGCACTCTCGCTAAACGTGAGAGCCATCACCGGTGCATTCGGCATTTGTTGGTCCAAAGTGCACTTTGTTGTTGTCATTCTCTCCCACGTTCGCGCACCCGCGCTAAACGTTCGCGTTCGCGCACTCGCACTAAACGTGAGAGAGCCCAACAACGGTGCGCTCTTTGTGCGAGCATCGGCACCCGTGTGTGTGTGTGTGTTCCGCCAATGGGGCTGCGCCTGCGTTGTTGTTACGCTCTCCAGCGCTCGCGCACCCGCGCCAGACGTGAGAGAGCCAACGACTTTGCGCTCTCCGAAGTGCACTGGTACTAGTGTGTGTGTGTGGGTGGTCAGCCAATGATGCTGCGCATGCGTTTGGGCTGGCCGTTGAACTCTGCGGTCGTCCGTTGAACTTTGGTTCTGCATTCAGCGCATGTACTCGAGAGTGGGTCATGGTCGTGCTTTCTCGGCTGGCCATTTCTCCCGCTCTCGGGTGCATTGCCGAATGCGTGAACTTTCGCTCACTTCGCCGTGCTGTTCTTTTTGTTGTTGTTTGGGCTGGGCCGGTTCAGGGCTCTGTTTTGATTGTTTTGTATAAAACGAATTATAAATAGCTTGGGCTCCGTTTTGGTTATTTTGTATTAAACGAATTATAAATAGCCTCTGACTCGAGGCCTATTTATTTTCCCCTTTTTTTTAATTGACCGAAAAAAAAATTTTGGAATGTTCTACGCATTCTTTCCAAAAATTTTTTTTTTGTCTCAGAGCTATTATTGTTTTATAAAATTTTTTTTTTTGTTTATTGTTTTTCTGATTCACCTGTCTCAATCTGGTCGCTGTGCGGCTTCAGGTCGCCTATGTGCGCTGTCCTTATCCGCTTGTCCGCTCGTATGTCTCTATATACGCCTGGCCAATAGTAGCGTGCTGCTATTTGGGCTATAGCTTTCCTGCTACCCGTATGGACTGCGGCGGCGGAGAAGTGGTTTTCTTGCATTATTTGACTTCTCTTCCCGGTAGGCACACACAATTTCCAAGCTGCTGCATCCTCAGTTCCAGCTGTATGCGGGATGTGCCTATACAGGTTTCCAGACTCTTCATAGTAATCTGGATACTTCCTGGGGTTTTTCTTGGTGTGCGTTCGCAACTTTTGGATCCATTTGCACTTCCGGTTGGCTTGATCCATTGCTTCTTCCACCATAGCAAATTTTTGGAGTGTGTCCTTCAGGGGCTTCAATACGCCAACAGCCGCTACTTTCTCCGGATGTATTGGTGTAACGACTGTCGTGGCTATGGATAATCTCTCCTCGTGGTGTTTTTGTATCCCGCTTTTTGGTATGTTCACCATGAAACCTGCACACTCTACAGCCGTGCCCATGCCAGACAAGAAGTCCCAGCCAAGGACCAGATCGCCTTTGACTCCTGGCAGTATCAACAGAGCAATCTCCATGCTGCTCCGTCCCAGTCTGACGTTCGCCTCGATCTGCTCTCGAATTCCGCATCTTCGGCCATCTGCCATGCGGACTCGCCGTTTGGTTGCGCTTCGTCGACCTACGCTGATCAGTCCACGCGCTAGCTCCTCACTAACGAAGCTACTCGTGGCCCCTGTATCAATCAACGCCTTGTACTGACAGTTGCCGATCTCTACGGTAGCTGTCAGTTGCGCACCTTCGGCCTGTAGGCTGCCGATGAGCGTCTTGTGGCGTGTCCTGTTCGGCTTCTGCTCACTCCTTGGTGGCGCACGCCAGTCTCTGTTTCCCGACGAACAACATACTGACGTACGAACTCCAATACGCCCACATATCCAACAGAATTCCAGCATGGGATTCGTACACTCTATTGCCGTGTGTCCCTCCTGGCCGCAAAATCTGCATGACCTCGCTGGATTCTGTATGTGGGTTTGTACGTTGTCGTGTCTCGTCCTCGGGGCTGGTCTGGGTCCAGTGTCGGCTTCTACTCGCTCCTCCACCATTACCATACATTGTGGATGATTTTGCCTCTGAGCGGGCTCCATATGGTCATACTTCGCTTCCTTGCGTTGTCGTGGTGGTTCCCTGCGTCTTTGCCGTTGATTGTTACCATACTGCTGCGGCTGCTCCATTCGGCTGTGCTGTGGTGTGTTGTACCTGTGCTGCTCCATGCGGCTGTGCTGTAGCGTGTTGTAACTGTGCTGATCCATGCGGCTCTGCAGTCTCAGCTTTTCCGTGTCGGCTTCGAGTTCCTCGAACGCTTCGGCCAAATGCATCAATTCAGCCAAATTTTTGAATTGATGTGGCCTGGCGAACGCTCGCAAGTCTGGGAGGCTGTTGTTGTATATCCGGTTCAGCTGTGCTTCAGCTGAATACTGCAGTGGCCGCATTAGCGTCTGCACTTCCACCATGTATACCTTAAATGGCTCTTGTATAGCCTGACGTCTTTGGGTGACTTCGTGCTTGAGATTCACAAAATAATTTCTTGGCAAGAAATATTCTTGAAAACTCTGGACAAAAGTTACCCATTTGGTCCAGTGTTGATTGTTGACTACGTACTATTTAAGTGCCATTCCTTGAAGTAGTTCCGGCATGGCTCTGGGAACTAAATTCAAGTTGAGCCCATACGCATCGGCTGACCACTCCACTTGTTCCAGAAATTCCACAGGCTTTGTTGTTCCATCGAAACGGAAGTTCCACTCACGGACTTGTTTCGCTACCTTTGAATATTCCTGGGTCATAGTTGGTGCCGTTTGTTCGTGTATGGACACTCTCCTCTGTGGCTGTGGTTTGGACGCTGCTCCCCAAATAGAGTGATTGGTGTCTCAAGCGCGCGCTGCTGTTGCCGGGATGCTGAGATGTGCGACATCCACAAATGACGGCTCTCTCGCATCCGCAACTTCGACTTCTCTGGCAGGGGATTGTCTGCCATGAGTCGCCGCCAATTTCTCTCTCCTCGCACTGTATGGCAGCCTGGTCTCCATATTTATTTTTTTTTGTTTGTTATTATTATAATTCACAATAAATATATTTATTAACTCTCGCAACCACCAACGTTGGGCATCAGTTTTAACGAACCGTTTTTGTTCGCTGGTTAAAGCTAAGCTAAAACTCAGCCGAGCTGTGGGTTCGTGCAACAAATTTATATTGGTTGCGTTTGCGAGAAATAACGACACTATATATTTAATTGTGATTATTATATTTTATTTTATTGCACTTTATATTTGGGATTTAGGGGGTGAAAAACTCCTCGGCATTCGCCGTAGCACTTCGGCCTTTCGTTGGTTTGTATCAATCACCTGTTCGCTTAAATTTGTCCGGCTCTGCCGGGATCAAATTCTCGCGTGGCAAGGATCTTGATTGGCTACCAATTTCAGGACCTCAGTGTCCTGCGCGATTTGTGGGGATTGAGTGACGCACTGTCTCACTCAATTGCCGGTGTTTCACTTTCACTTGTTGCTGTTATGTAGTTTTGGTTTAGCTGTGGTTTGCTGTCTCCGTTGACTCGCGTTGCACTTCTTCTGCTCCAGACGCGTTACTTCACAGGTTATCGATTCACTTGGTAACTCCACTGACTGTTAGCTTTACACTCTTAGCTTTTGACTGTCTCCAATGCAATGCCTCGCGCCGTGCTGCGGCGCTCCTTATATAGGCCAGCCGGTGACCTTTTGGCGGGACTGCACCGGGGTGGCGTGATGTTCTTCGGTGGCGTGATCTCTGGTAACTTTCCAATGCCATTTGCTGGCGCCAACCATTGTCTGCCGCTGGTGTGAGCATAGATGGCAGTATTGCACCCGCAATACTGCTCCTACACCAACGGTACATATCCTCATGGATATGTGTGTCAGACACGCTCAAATGGCTGACTACCTGCGCTAGAAAGTGAGAGGACGAAAGAGAGCGAATTCGCCGCAACTGCATCGGGGCCGGATTTCCGCCTGATCGACAGTTGCTGTGAGGGGCGCATATATTATGGCTCCTCACAATACCTATTATTACTATTTGAATTCATCGAATTATTTGGCTCAACTCCTGATTAATTTCTTGCTTCTCGGTGATTGTTAGAGAGATTTAGATTTCTTATAGCTAAACTGATCTCGTCAGTAACTGCTACATCCATACTGGCTCGAAATGTCTCTAATGAGCTTGAAATAAGTTGCTGAATGCGCTGTTCAGTAAGGATTGATGGATCAACAGATGCATTGGATGAATCACGACCGCTCCTGACACCAACATTAGTATTGAGCCTGTTGGCCTGTCGTCCAGGGTTATTTCGGTGGATTTTGGATCTGGTATTGGGTCTATTCCTAGGAATAGCACCAGTTCGATGGGCCCCTCGATTTGTTCGAGGAACTTGAAAGGTCTGTTCCGATGACTGACTTTCTACATCAATTAACTGTGAAAGTGTACATGGCTGTCTACACGAAGGACATGTTTCATTAGTACGTAACCAGGTTACTAAACAAGCTTGATGGAATTTATGTTTGCACGGGTTCTCCGCAATTTCCATAATAATCGAAACTGGGTCTCTACAAATGTTACTCTGCACTATTTCAGTATTTATACTTGCATTTATACTGCCATTATAATAAATTGTATATGTTAACTATAACCGATAGGCGATAAGCGATAAATGAACGATACGATAAAATATCATAAGTGATTTTTGGGACTTATCCGTTTATAAAATGGTTGCATCTTTTAAATTTTTAAATATACCAGTTGTGATTTCTTTCAACCTTTAACTGTTTCTACTTTATTTTGAAGAATTGTTTCCGGAAAAGAGGGACGTGGCGAAATAATCCACCAAGAACAGTCTCATTCTCTTTTAACAATAACTATAAAATTTATTTTGAAATGTATCACCTGGTATAAATCGACATGATGCCAATATTAAAAAATCCAAAAGGTGAAAATAAATCAAATTAATTTATGTTTTAGCTAAAATGGGTTAGCTTAAGCCTTTTTATTTCGTTTATATTGATTACTGGTCAGGATCCGCAAAAGACTGACAGAATACCCGAAATTCCTAGTAATCAATTATAGCCACTGAACTATTTAAAAATATTGGATGGTGGTTGATTTGTGAAAGGAGAAATCAGAGAGGTTTACAGTTTTGTGGGGATTTGGACGAGGCTTTTCGAAATTCGGACAATCATATTGTAATAGCAGTTAGAGTTACAATGGCCGAACGTTATTCGTAATCGTACGTTATCTCGAGTGCCCCACGTTGGGCGCCATTTAATTATGAAACGAACACGTTCTTGTGTGCAGCAACCTGGAGGCATACTCTGCCTACGGGGTCGACTGTGCTCAGGGAAAGTGGGGTGGGTGCTTTGATACCTAGTAAGCTGCCGTGTCACATAACTAAAAATTAGTAGACAGAGTGCTAAAGAAACGGAATAAAACAACCAGTCGGAATGGCTGAAGGAATCCAATAATTATATATTTAGGTCGAAGAACCAAGATGGTAATGTTCTTCTTTCTCTACCCTCCCAACCTGTAAAGACTGATATTCAATGCCTTTACCCTATTAATGATGCAAAACCATATTTATATCAGGAGCCCATTTAAGCTTTGTTTAATTCATAACTATTTCTTTACAATGATAAGATCTTCTCGATAATATTCTTTCTGAGAGTTTGTTTCATTATTTTATACTCTTAATTTTACATTAATTTTTAAGAGTTTTACTTAATTACTATTTTCTTCAAAATTCCTTTTTTTTATTTTTTTTTTTTTTTGTCAGTGTAACTTAATACTACAAATTTAACTCTCTTTTATTTTCAATGAGAAGTGTGCCACGAAGGCATTTTACTATGAACTTAATTTTAAATCTAAAACATTAGTGGAACAAAACTATTGTTGAGCTATTGAGCTTTTTCTCAATAGCTATCGAATTTTTCCAAAAGTCACACAATAAATAGAAACGCACCGAAATTTGCTTTTCTATAAATTAAGTTTATTTGCCTTCGTGACCAAAATTAAAATAGTTACAATTGTTTATTATAAGCTCCGAATTGAGCTTTGCACTTTAATTGCACGAATTAATTTTTTGGCAAGCGGTGTTGAATACCGTGCCGCGACTTGAATTCTCGATTGACCAAATAGAACTAATTAGCTGCCGAATTGCAGCTGCTGCTTGCGCTCAGCAAGGCAAAGGGCAAGCAAAGTGAAAACAAATGCGATAAAACGAAATGCCGATGAGCATATACAAAACAACAGTTATGATCGTTACGTTAATTTGCTCTTTATGCTGCGCAGAGCATAACTAATCAAAGAGATAAATATTAATAGAGAAGCTGCTTTAATTATTGTTTGGCGCGGATACTTGCGTAACCAAACAACTATAATGAATGAAATGGCATGTGCCCTAGCTATTTTTATTGAGTTAACTAAATTATACAGGTATTTACATTGTTCTTGGTGTAAGGGACATGTTGAGCTATTGAGCTTTTTCAATAGCTATCGAATTTTTCCAAAGTCACATAAATAAATAGAAATGCACCGAAATTTGCTCTTCTATAAAATAAGTTTATTTTTTCTTCGTGGCCAAAATTAAAAATAGTTACAATTGTTAGTTATAAGCTCCGAGTTGAGCTTAGCACTTTTAATTATACGAATTAACTATTTGGCAAGCGGTGTCGAATACCGTGCCTCGACTTGAATTCTCGATAGACGAAATAGAACTAATTAGCTGCCGAATTGCAGCTGCTGCTTGCGCTCAGCAAAAGAAAAAAGGCAAGCAAAGTGAAAACAAATGCAATAAAACGAAATGCAAATGAGCATATATAAAACAACAGTTAACAGTTATCGTTACGTTAATTTGCTCTTTATGCTGCGCAGAGCATAACTTATCAAAGAGAAAAATATTAAAAGAGAAGCTGCTTTACTTGTTGTTTGGCGCGCTTACTTGCGTAACCAAACCTTCTCCCCCCGTTGAAAGACACGGGCTTTCAACAGCATCCTCTTTCGGCAGCACACACAACTTGCGCACAGCTCTCTTTATTGTTCCAGTTGACGTCTTGAGAACAGCTACTCGGGAAACGCCGTCAGCACCAGCAACAAGCTCGACCACACGAGCCAGTGGCCATTTAAGGGGTGGCAAGTTTTCATCCTTTACAAGGACAACATCGTTGATGTGAACACCCGGGTAGGATTTTCTCCATTTGGACCGTTGCTGAAGAAGCGTTAAATATTCATCACGCCAACGACTCCAGAAAATTTGCTGATAATAAGCTATACGCTGCCATCGATCTAGGCGACTAACGTTTAGCTTGGTGACATCAGGCTCCGGATAAAGTGTGAGTGGCGCAGTGCCAAGGAAGTGCGCAGGAGTTAACACATCCAGATCTGCAGGGTGCTCTGAAAGTGGAAAAAGAGGTCGAGAGTTTATTATTGCCCCAATGTGGCAAACCAGTGTGCGCAGATCATCCAGGGGCAAAACCGAGGGTCCGACCGACCGATAGAAATGGTATTTTGCTGTCTTCACCGCCGCCTCCCAAAGTTCCACCAAAGTGTGGTGAGCGAGGTGGGATGAATTCGGTTTCACAGGTTTCCGGTTCGACGTTCGCACTTGAAGACGAAGGCGGCACTGGCGCCACCGGCGCCACCGGCGGCTCCTGTGGCACTGGCAGCATCAGCGGTGGCGGCGGCGACGATGGTGTCGCAGTAAGGAGAGCATCAATAGCCGCAGTTGCTCGCGTCCGGGGACATAGCGCACTGGGTAATGGATAAGAGACTAGCGATGATTGTGGTGGCGGTGTGGCATGAACGAAATTCTCCCCATCCAGATGATATAGATCCAAGTATTCGTTGTAAATATGATTCCAATCTATGTGTGGCTCCACAAGAGAGATGTGATTCAAATCCAGATACTCCTTGATAAATGCTGAATATTGCGACTTCAAACCAGGATGACGTTCTAATTTGCGTTCCAGGTTACAAAAACGACGATATGCCTGCTGATACGAATCTCCAATTAGATCCACAGCATGCTTGACTGGAAGGCGAACCGAATATTCGCCAGTGTCCAAACGAGCAAAAGTTTTTGTTTAAAATGCGCTTCGCAATCAAGTTCCTCCTTGGTAGATTCGTTGACTAAACGGGAACACGATTCTACCTCCCTAAACCGACGAACGGTTTCATCAAGCTTGTGATCTGGGCTAGGATTTGGCATCATAACCGAGCTAGTGACCATCAATGAGGCAGGGCTCGCTGAAGAAGTTCCTCCTGTCACTATCCAGCCCAGTTGAGTTTTTTGAAGAATGGGCAAACCAGGAGCGATTTTGATTTGACCGACACACAATAATTCAAATCAATTTTGTGCGCCTTGAAGAACTCTGGATCAGCCAAGCGAATATTTGAGGGTATATTCCAGAGCTCAGTGTTGACATCGTGGCTAGGCTGATTTCCAGTTATAGACGGAGCTACGAGAACTGAGATGTTGGCAGAGTACGCAGATGCTCGCGATTGAAAGCTTATATCGGCTGAATAGCCTTCTGAGGCAACTGTAGACTCCCCCAATCCTGAGATCAAAGTAGGTGAGCGATGCTTGCGCAGCTGGAGGTGTTGAGCTAAACGAGATGTGATAATGTGCATAATGTGCGCCTGCGATCCAGAATCCAGTAGCGCTCGGCAAGGGACTAAAACTCCAGTACGACTTCTAACGTTGATTACAGCAGTTGCCAAGAGCACCACGTCTTGACTAAGATTTTGGGCTACAAGTGTTGCCGAAGGGTTTGCAGCAGGCGGATGCGAAACAAAGTTAACTTGAGAGCCGTCAATCTGATTCTCAAAATGCAGAAGCGTATGATGCTTGGCCTTGCAGCGGTTGCAGGTAGTGGAGCTGCACTCCTTTAGCCGATGACCTTTACACAGGCAATTAATGCAAAGGTTGAGCTTCTTTACCTCTCGTAGACGCAGTTGCGGAGACAGATTTCCAAAACGAGAACAGTTATAAATTAAGTGGCCAGAGGTCTCACAAAACACACATTTGTTTGTGTTGGAGTTAGTAGCGACAAAGACCTTTCTGCTGGTGTTAACGATTTTACTACTTTTTCCCACATTAGAGCTAGGCGTATACGTTGCCATAGCGTGTTCCACATTTTCCAACCTTTGACATCGTCGATCCAGAAATGTCAAGTCAAGAACTGCTCACAAGTAGGAATAGTATCCACCGGTGCTGTCTCCTCCCAACTGATCTGCGTTGCCTTGTCCACTTTCTGCAGCAAACTGTGCACGATAATGAATCCCGCAATCTGCTCAACGTTGCCCAGGCTTTGTAGAGCGCGCATGTTGGAATTAACCGTATCCGAAAGGGTTCGAAGTTTTACCGCTGACGACGACTCGATGCAATCTAATCCCAATATCTCCGTGATATGTGCTTGGAAGATGAGACGCTTGTTGTTAAATCGTTTTTTAAGGAGATCCAATGCAACTGGATAGTTAGCGCTGCTGATTTCCAACGAAGAAACACTATCCAAGGCTGATCCTTTCAGACACGATCGCAAGTGCTGAAACTTCAATGATTGAAGAGAACATCGCTATGAACTCTGCAAACTTTGTGTATCCTCCACTAAACTCGGGCAGCTTGATCTCAGGCAACCGGATTCGGCTTTGAGACAATGTGTGATTGTCACCACAGGACTCTTGCCTCATAGTCGAGCACAACGGCGACGATAACTTACTTTCGTTTGTCAATTTCGCGTCGCAAGCTAGTTTCCACTAATATTGAGAGGTCATCAAAACATTCCCGTAATTCACTCCCGATTTCATCATAATCCAGCTCCTCCAACGCGTCATGCATATTGTAAAATGCCTGCTGAGCACTTTCCAACGCCTTGAGCCGAACATCCAACTCTTGTTCGCTGAGATGCACAATTTGCTCCGGAGCGATTGCTTTGGCCATCCGTTTTACCTGCTCATCAATAGCTTTGGCCTTGGCTTTGTAGAACGGGGCAGTACGAGACTGAACGGCAGCAGAATTCTGCATTTTTAAATATTCCTTTGGGAATCACGGAATTTTTCACTACAGCTTTAACACACCAGTTCAAACGACGAAATGTCAAACACCTTGTTCATAAGCGCAAGCAAAACGAAACGGGACAAACAAAAACAATGCAGAAACGGCTGCTGCAATTGTTTATGTAAACGCGATAAGCGAATCGACTGCGCAGGCGCCAATGTCAATTTGAGGGCAAACACTTGAACCGAAAGTGAGCACAAAAAACGAACCAAGAATATCAACAACAATGCAAGAGCGCGGGCGCGAGTTTTATTAACTCTTTACTTTAAATAATTTGTATTTATTTAAACAAACAGAGCTAATTATCACTATGTTATGTTTTGTATTGTTGTTTTGTTTGTGATGTTGTTTATTAAACGCACTTAATAAACAAGAAAAAAATCACGTCGGGGTCACCAATGTTGAGCTATTGAGCTTTTTCAATAGCTATCGAATTTTTCCAAAGTCACATAAATAAATAGAAATGCACCGAAATTTGCTCTTCTATAAAATAAGTTTATTTGCCTTCGTGGCCAAAATTAAAAATAGTTACAATTGTTAGTTATAAGCTCCGAGTTGAGCTTAGCACTTTTAATTATACGAATTAACTATTTGGCAAGCGGTGTCGAATACCGTGCCTCGACTTGAATTCTCGATAGACGAAATAGAACTAATTAGCTGCCGAATTGCAGCTGCTGCTTGCGCTCAGCAAAAGAAAAAAGGCAAGCAAAGTGAAAACAAATGCAATAAAACGAAATGCAAAATGAGCATATATAAAACAACAGTTATGATCGTTACGTTAATTTGCTCTTTATGCTGCGCAGAGCATAACTTATCAAAGAGAAAAATATTAAAAGAGAAGCTGCTTTACTTGTTGTTTGGCGCGCTTACTTCCGTAACCAAACAGGACAACTGTTATATGGTCAATATTGGTTTGATTTTAACTTACAGTTTTTTTTGTTTGCGGTTAAACCGTATTTACAGCACCAAAACAGCGGTTTATGTAGTCCATCGTAGTTGACAGGCCTGAAGACGGATGACGTTGCTGTGTGAACTTCAAATCGGATTAGACAATATAACAGCAGATATTGCATATACATACATACCATACCAAATTTATTTAACTCTATAAAATTAAATATTAATTCTTCTTAATTAATTCTAACGGAGTTTAGCTACAGATTTAACTATTAGCAATGTGTATGGTTTCATAATAGTTGATACAAGTCTTCGGGACGGTGCGGTAACTGGTCTTTCAGGTTAATGTTGTTGGTCAGCCGCCGTTCTTGCACGAGTGGGCGCACTCCATGCAATGAGAAGGTTAGAGTTTGCGTCCCACATTCTGCTTTGATCTGTACTTCAGAGCCGATCCGCCTTTGAAGAGGCTTTAGCTCAACGTGCGCTCTATATATACGGCGTCAGGGGCTTCAAAATTTATTCCTCCTGTATTGCACAGCCAACAGATTACAAACAGAATAATCGTTAACGGCTGCAATACTGGACGAGATTGAACAGGACAACTACGCAGCGTCAAGTGCAGGGAAGGACACTGGTTCACTGTAAGCGATCACAATTTGATTGCTTGGTGAAACCGTCCTGTCACTATATAGGTTATGGTAGCCGCCGCGTGTTAGAAGATGCCTATACACAAAAATCGTTTGAATATAATATTATGCAGAGTTTGTTTTTTATATTTACGCAATTTGGGTATGACCGCACTATTCACTTCTCTTTGTTAGTTTATTCAATTTAATTTTAACAAAGCGAGATTAAAATGCCGATGCAATAAGAATTGCGCGTGCATGCAATTGCAGAAAAAAGCACCCAATTAGCGTGGGCGTCACTACGCACAGTTGCTCTGAAGATAGAGTTGTGTCGTTTGTGTTGTTTTGGGTCGCCGCGTGAATGGTCCTGCCAACGCATCATCATCGATCAGCTGTTTATTACATGCTGCTTGTTGTTACAGTCGCGTCTCAAAAAACGTTACCAGTGCGAATTGATCTTATTTTTGTATACTATTATTTTTATTAGTAGTATTGTGAATATATGTACGCCACTACAGCTTGAATTTGCTGCTGCTGTGTGGTTTTGGTTTCACTTGTGTTCACTTTCTCTCGCCGCTGCTCGCGACCGCTCCTTATATACGGTCAGCCAGTGACCTTTTGTCGGGACTGTACCGAGGTGGCGTGATGTTTTTGCGGTGGCGTAATCTCTGGTAATTTTCCCCTGCCATTTGCTGGCGCCAACCATTGTCTGCCGTTGGTGTGAGCATAGATGGCAGTATTGCACGCGCACCTTCCCACACCAACGGTGCATATCCTCATGGACATGCGTGTCAGACACGCTCAAATGGCTGAATGCCTGCGCTAGACAGGGAGAGGACGAAAGAGAGCGAATTCGCCGCAACTGCATCGGGGACGGATTTCCGCCTGATCGACAGTTGCTGTGAGGGGCGCATATACCACGGCCATGCACATACACACGTACCCGTGTATGCAGGTTGGCCACGGCTAAATGTCTCCTCACACTCCCCCCTTTCTTCGGCAGTGGGAAGCTTCCAGTTTCCCACAAGAACGATCATCTGAAATTAAACGGAGTTAGTTCCCACCCCTGGTATCCCGTGAAATTGCGTGTAGTTATGGTCTTTTCTTTTTATTTTATTATATATACCCTGAACCCATTAAAAATGGGTAAAAAGGGTATAATGGTTTTGTGCAAATGTATGTAACAGGCAGAAGGAAGCATCTCCGACCCCATAAAGTATATATATTCTTGATCAGGATCAATAGCCGAGTCGATCTAGCCCTGTCCGTCTGTCTGTCCGTCTGTCCGTCTGTATGAACACGCGGATCTCAGAGACTATAAGAGCTAGAGACTTCAAATTTGGAATATAAGATCTCGTATACCAGGCGCAGATCGAGTTCGAATATTTTATCCAAACCAAACTTGGAAGGCAATTTGCTGGTAACCTCCTCCAAAGATTGGCATACCAATTTTTGGACCACGCCCACATCCGCCGCCCCCAGGAACTTCGTCCCTAGAAATTTAAAATGCGCATATCTGCCGTAATTTGCAAGCTAGAGTCGCAAAATTTTGCAGGTATGTTACTGGTAACTCCCCCAAAGATCGATAAGAAAATTGGATGGCCACGACCACTCCACCTACCTAAACCGATACACCTGTTGGTGTAAATCGATAAACCCATATATCTCACGCAATTTGAAAACTTAAGTCACCAAATTTTAAAGGTATATTGCTAGTAACACCCTTCATAAATGTGAAAAAAAAATGTTTGACCAATCGACTCCAACTCCCGCCCACTCCCGCCCACAAAAAACGAAAAATGCCAGTATCTCCCGCAATTCAAGAGCTACAGTTACCAAACTTAGAAGGTATATTACTAAGATCGGGCCACGCCCACTCCAGCCCCAAAACCGATAAACCTATAATGCATTTAAAGCTTGGTTCAGGGTATATGGTAGTCGAGCTCACTCGACTGCAGCGTTCTTACTTGTTTTTGTACTAGTACCCTTATATTATATAATCCCAATAAAAAAAGTACATATTATAAAACTGAAATTAATTAACTCTAATCCGAAATTCAACTAAATATACTTGTGTCATTAGATTATTGTTAAAATGAATAACTAAATTTTTTCTTGGGAGTCATGCAACGCGCGCTGAATAGATCATGAATTAAGTAGTCGTTATTTTAGGGATCATCAAAAATCTTTATGCTTAGGTGCCTGATGATCTTGGTAGGGTGGGCATCTGCTGTGGCAATAACATCAGCCCAGCTCAAACGACGACAACCAAGGAGTGTCGCCTCCATCTTCTATTTATGAGACTGGTGCAATTCCTTTATCATTTTTTCCCCCTTCCAGGTAATATAGTTCGAACGATAACAGCACGTGATATTTTTTTTAATTAGTATTAAGCACAGCGAGCAAGTAGCACAAGAACCTTTAAGGAACCCCGACCATCTACCGATCATTCAGCCGGAACCAGCACGTGCAACACTTCTTGTCAGCTTCATGAACATCAGCTCGTCCAATACAAGGTTATATGCTACAAAGTAATGTCACGGATGAAATCTGTGTAGTTCGATCCTCCGAAAAATTTAAATGCTGGAACTGTGAGGAACAGGGTCACAGATACCAGGATTGACTGAAACCTCGTCGGATTTTTTGTTACGGTTGTGGCACACCAGAAACATATAAGCCCAACTGTCAAAAATGTAATCCCAAATCGGGAAACTCGACAAAGCTTGTCCGCTGTGTTCCGAAAGGGGATGTCCGTTATTAGTCTCGGACCCACCAAATATTCAAATCACCAGATCTATACCTTTACCAGACGAATCACCTTTAATCCCGGAAGTACCTAAGCTCCTACGATTTATGCCATGTCATGTGCGAGTTAAGGAGTACGAGAATCGTTGGTCTGAAATATTTAACGCAGACAAATTACTTGCGCGTAGATCTCGTTCGTCTCGGCGTATGCGAAAATTTTGGCAACGCAAGCGGGCACTAAATAGATGTTTAATTAACTCTATTGTCAATAAAAGCAATGATATTCGGCCTTTTATCAGCATAGACATTTTTGGTCAAGATTACCTAGCGTTATTAGATAGCGGGGCTAACAAAAGTGTTATTGGCGGATATCTTGCCAAGCGAATTTTGTCAGAAAATTTCTATATTGACAAAATGAAAGGCGTTGTTCGTACGGCCGATGGCCAGACACAGCCTGTTGCTGGTACAATTACCATACCCCTGATTCATAATTCAACCCAAGCTGATTTTGAGTTTCTTATAGCTTCCTCCATTAAAACAGATGTTATTTGTGGCATGGATTTCTGGAAGAAATTTGGTATATCGATTTCATCTTTTGGCAATGTTAATGTTTCGTCGATAGAAACTGAAAAGCTTGAAGAGAATTCCACGAAATTGGAACTATCTTCATTCCAGAAATCTAAGCTAAAAGCTGTGGTTGAAATCTTTCCGTCTTTTGAAACTAATGGACTTGGCATAACAACGTTAATCGAACATACGATCGATACTGCCGAGGCGAAACCCATCAAGCAAAGATTTTACCCTCTTTCTCCTGCAAAGGAAGAACTCTTATGCAAGGAAATTGACCGGATGATCGAAATGAATGTAATAGAGGAAGCTCCAAGCTCCCCTTGGTCATCTCCTATTACATTACACATAAAACCGGGCAAGGTGCGCTTTTGTCTCGACGCTCGTAAACTCAATGCAGTCACAGTAAGGCATGCTTATCCTATTCCAATTATGGCTGGGCTGCTGAGTCGTCTTCCGCCGGTGTACTGCATTTCGAAAATCGATCTCAAGGATGCCTTTTGGCAAATCTGCTTAGATAAGGAATCCCGTGCTAAAACAGCGCTTACAGTCCCAAATAGACCACTTTAACAGTTTAAAAGAATGCCTTTTGGATTGACAAATGCCCCACAAACAATGAGTCGTTTGATGGACTTGGTGATTCCATTTCAGCTGAAATCACACGTATTGGTGTACCTTGACGATTTGCTGGTACTGTCCGAAAGTTTTGAATCACATCTCTTACATCTGTCAGAAGTTTCTACACAATTGCGATAAGCTGTCCTTACAATAAATGTTCAGAAGAGCCAGTTTTGTCTTAAGAACGTGGAGTATCTGGGATATATAGTAGGCGAGGGAACACTTCAGGTTAATCCCGACAAGGTCCGTGCTGTTAAGGAGTTTCCGATTCCGAGAACTCAAAAGCAGCTCAGACGATTCTTGGGAATGACTGGATGGTACCAGCGTTTTATTTCCAGCTACTCTTCTATAATTTTTCCGCTTATCGAACTTCTAGGTAAAAAGTTGTTCACTTGGAACGAGCAATCTCAAGCGGCATTCGAGAAGATTAAGAGTGCATTGTGCTCAGCTCCATGCCTGGTCCATCCACAATATGATAAGCCGTTCAAAGTGCAGTGTGACGCTTCTTCATATGCATTAGGTGCGGTTCTTGCTAAGTGCGACGAACCCGGTCATGAACGCCCAATAGCGTATATGTCGAAAAAACTGAACAAAGCGCAGCGTAACTATACTGTTACGGAGTTGGAGTGCTTGGCTGTGGTTCTGGGTATAAAAAAATTTCGTATGTACATTGACGGTCATCGTTTCACTGTCGTCACCGATCACGCAAGTCTTCGATGGCTGATGGACCAATCCGACCTTAGTGGTAGACTAGCACGATGGGCAATAAGTCTCCAAGGGTACGGCTTCAATGTTGAACACCGCAAAGGAAGCCAAAATGTGGTAGCTGATGCTTTATCCCGTTCGCTTGAGTCTGAACTCGAGGTGGCGAACATAGATCACCCAGAATTGGATCTGCAGTCCGAAGCATTTCAGTCAGCAGAATACTGTGCATTGCGAGACAAGTTCAAGGTATCGTTGACGCCAGATTACCAGCTAGTTGATGGTTACATTTATCACCGCAAACTCGCACGATCCCGGCGCTGATGATGCGTGGAAATTGTTAGTTCCTGAGTCTTTGCGAAGTAGCGTCATAAGTTCAGCCCATGACCAACCATCTTCTGCACACTGCGGTACGGCGAAATGCCTGGAGAGAATATGACGTCATTTGTACAGGCCTGTTGGCCTGGGATGGTTGTTGATGTGCGTAATTACATTAATGATTGTGATACGTGCAAGACGACCAAATATCCGAACCGAGTACTGAAACCTCCAATGGGTGTTCGAATTACAAGCGAAAGACCTTTTCAGCGGTTGTATTTAGACTTCATAGGTCCGTTTCCTCGAACGAAAAAAGATCATATTGGAATTTTTATAATTTTAGATCACTTTTCAAAATTCACCTTTCTGAAGCCCGTTAAAAAGTTCACCTCTAATGTGATTATTGAGTATCTGAAGGAGCATATATTTTCATGTTTTGGAGTACCAAAGACGTGTCTTTGACGATTTACTCTTAAATTTTAGTATTCGACATGTATTTACTGGAGCCTATGCACCACAATCGAACGCGGCCGAAACGGTAAATCGCTCGATTAATGCAGCTTTGAGAGCATATATTCGGAAGGATCAGCGCGAATGGGACACCTTCTTAAGTAGCATTAACAGCTCTCTTCGCAATTCAATCCATCAATCGACGATTGGTAATTCCCCTTATTTTATAGTCTTTGGACAACACATGATTTCTCATGGCAAAGACTATAAGTTATTGAGAAATTTGGAATTGCTGAAAGACAGCACAACTAGGTTGCCCAGGGCTGAAGAAACTCAGAAATTCAGAGCCGACGTAGAGAAACATCTCAAAAAGGCTTATGAGAGGAACCAACGCTCGTATAATTTACGATCGCAGACACGAGCATTCAAAGTAGGTCAAGAAGTGATCAAAAGAAATCTTTCGTTGAGCAAGGCTGCAGATAATTTTTGCTCTAAGCTAGCTCCTATCGGTACTACGGCTCGAGTTAGGATATTTTCATGCAAAAGACATTTGGTAGCTAGCACTTCCTATTCGCATCCTGTTGAAAATTTTTCAGCTCTTATCTTTCTCTATCTTTCTCTCTAGCAATATTGCAATTGTTTGAATGAGCTTAGATCAGCTGATGAAGCTTATGGTGCTTTAGAAAGCTTTTGATCACGGATTTGCACCCTTCAGCTTTTGAATGTAAACATGCGCCCTTGAGCTTTTAAATGCAAGCATGCGCCCTTGAACTTGCAAATCAAATCAAATGCGGATCTGTGCTAAAATTTTGTTTATTAACGCTTTGTTTATTCTCACGTGAATAAACAAAATAAATCTGTGAGCATCCAGAGCTGGAATCTTTGGCGAATCTCACAGCGAGGACCGACCCCACCCGACCCGTGGGGGATTTTATGAAGATCGCGACCTATTTCCGGAATTTTGGCGGTGCAGTGTGTCGAGGTTATAAGTGGTGCCAAGTATGTGTGTGTGCAATACAAAAAATATAACATTTAAATTGAACGCAGTGCGGTTAAACAGTTTTTGGTTTATCGGCAAGGCATTGAAAAAAAAAAAATAATAATAAAATAAATAAAGAAAAGGTGCATACCAACTTGCCGATACCCTGACCTAACCTGCAAATACTGCAAGCACACCACACCAAAATTAACACCGCACCACAATACACCTTCGACACGGCACTGACCACCGATGCCCTTTCTTCGGTTCATAAATTTTATTGTGAGTACATTCTGGATTTTAGTGATTGTGAGTAGGCTTTGAAAATGTATATCTTTTTTGTTCGGCCATAGGAAAAAATAAAATAAGTCGGATTCGAAGTAGAGGAGCGGTGGCCCCTTTTCCCCAGGGCAACTGCAACACCAACAACAACTGCAGGGCAACTGCAACAACAACAACAACAACCGGAACAACAACCGGAACAACAACCGGAAGCAACAACCGGAACAACAACAACTGCAGGTCAACTGCAACTACCAACAACAGCCATAATCATCTACAACAACAGCAACACAGAAGAACAACAACAAGAACAACCGGAACAACAACAGGAACAACAACAACAATTATCTACAGCAACTGAAACACCAACAACAACAACAATTAACTACAACAACAGCAACACGAAAAAAAAACAATAACTACGGTTTTTTTTTTATTAACAGGAGGTTAACAGCTTAAAAGCTGTAATGTAAAATTAGTATAAAATGAATTTTAATCTTAAGTTCTATTAAATTCCACACTTATAATATTGTATCATCTTTTCTAGTTGAGCTCTTTGTTACGAATTGTTGCATCCTTAAATTTTGATTATCATCGCCTACAGATCATCCACGTCGACAGGCCTGCTGACATCGATGGATCATTAAGGATATTACGGTAGTGAGGACGGCATAGCCGGATGTGTTCGCATCATAGGATGCAATAATCAAAAATGAGCGCCCTAGGAATTTTGTCTTTTTTTTGCTTGCATATGAAATGCTCATATATATTTTAAGTTTCCATAATTTAAGTATGAAATCATAGTAGAATAAATGAACTCCTATCACCATGAATTGTCTCCTATCTGAATTAATCTATTAAAGAGATCAACATGAACTAACTGTTCTTATTTAAAGGCACCTTAGGTTTCAGCACCGCAGGCTCTCTCTCTTTGGGTAGGATACCAAATTGCGATTGGTCCTGACAAGGTTGGGCGGATACAGATGGAGAACAATGCCATCTTAGTTCTCCAAATGTAGATAGGGTATAAACATGTCAGTCCGTTTCCATATTGTATGAGTCATCTTCCGTCTCCCGTCCTCCCGTCTCTGTCTACGATATTATTATTGTAGCACCGTTTGTTGAGGTAGCACCAGACCCACGCCACCTTTCCCTGAGCACGGCCGTCCAAAAAAGTAGACAGAGTGTGCCAGCCGAAACAACATCGTAAGTGTCCGTTACATAATAATTGGCGCCCAACGTGGGGCACGAACGACCGATTGATCGTTTCCGAACAAGGCCCGAACGACCGATTGATCGATTGGTTGTAGCGTTGTATGTATCATTACTAGGATAATCCCTATTATCCTTAGTTAATGTTTACACCCCGCTCTTCCCAAATTACCTTTCCTTTTCTAGAAACCATACTCCACCCAAAATAATGTTTTCAACTAAATCCGAATGGTACTTTATATTTACTTGGAAATGCTGGAGTTCTGATTATTGTCGGATCCAGACCAGTAAATGGAGCAGTTCCAGAAAGTATATTTTATTTCTAGAGTCTCTTTCTAACGAAAGAAATATTCTAGATATATAATTAATTCCATTGTTTAATTTCGAATTGCGTTGGAATTTTAGTTCTGATTTCAGTTGGTTCTCTACCAAGCAATCGATATTAAAATAGTAATTTATATTCCTGATTTAAATTGAGATTTGCTCACACTGGAGTTTTTCGGTCTGTTCCTCTTTAAATTGGGTAATATGCACACTTATATATTTTTATAGTAAATTCTGTTTACGTTTCGGATATGTTTTTACGCCTGTCAATCAAACCTGCGGTGCCACACCTTTGTATAAGTCCTTATTAACTATTCAGAGTTGATTTCGATATAGAAAATTTGTATCTCCATATATATCTCACATTTCCGCTTCAAAACCTAAATTACCGACATTATATTTTACTATGGCCGTCAGACGTAGCTTAGAAGGCTTAAGATCCGCCACTCCTAGTGATTCTGGCACATGTATTATTTGTAATGATACTAAGTCAGAGAGTGAATTTGTAGAAACACCCTGTAATCACAAGTTTTACAGATGGTGTCTATTGGAATGGTTGGTCAGCAACGAATCATGTCCTGTGTGTAGGCAATACTGCTCCAAAATCATGATGCAAATTAGAGATAGCACAACGACTGATAACAAGACCTCATCTGGTAAGGATAAAACTAATGCCACGCAAGCAAGTTCTGGAGCTGTTCCTAAAACTGGGGTAAGCACCAGATCAACCGTGCGACCAAATCCAAATTTAAACACAAAACGTGATCTGCCCCGACCTAAAGTTATCTCGGAGTCTGATATTATCTCGGAAGAGCGTATCCAACAGTTGATCGCGAATTCGTTAGATTGCTTTAAAGCCAACATGACTGCAGCGATGACTGAGCAGTTAAGTGCAGCCGTTCGAAGTTTGTCATTGTCTACCCAACCTCGGGAAACTCATGACGAAGGTAATCTTGATTGGGAGAATGACATAGTTCCACCCCGTTCACGTTTAAGTAATTCCAGTAATAGTCGAAATAACAGTAATCAGAGACCTGGAAATTCTTACGCTAGTGCAAACCTAAATGATGGAGTAGTTGAACATCCCGAACGAATCTGGAATGCTATTTCCAATTGCCGGGTCAAGTTTAGCGGATTAGCTAATGAAATTTCAATTGAAGATTTTATATATAGATCGAACTGTTTAGCTTCTCAATGTTTTAATGGGAATTTCCATCTACTAGTTCAGTTTGCTCATCTCCTTTCCACCGGACCAGCCCTATCTTTTTACTGGCGTGTTCATAGAAGCGCAGTTCACTTGAATTGGTTTGAACTGTGTAACCGCTTGCAAGAAAGATATAAGGATCAGCGAACCGATCGCGACATCAAAGATGCAATTCGTCGTCGCAAACAAGGCAACAACGAAAGCTTCGATGATTTCTTAGATGCAATTCTGTCAATTGCAGATTCTTTACGTGAGCCTATGTCAGACCCCGACTTAACGATGGAGGTCAGGCATAATCTTAAAACGGAACTGAAGCACGAGTTGTTGCACGTCGAAACTCGTGATTTAGCAAGTCTTCGAAGGGAATGTCATAAACATGAAGATTTCTTTCGTAGTCTAAGTTCAAGGGAACAACCTCGTGTAAACGCGAACCGACGATTTGTCAATACTGTTCTTCACGAACAAATTCCGGTAGTTGATTCGGATGAGGAAAATAATGTCACGGATGAAATCTGTGTAGTTCGATCCTCCGAAAAATTTCAATGTTGGAACTGTGAGGAACAGGGTCACAGATACCAGGATTGTCTGAAACCTCGTCGGATTTTTTGTTACGGTTGTGGCACACCAGAAACATATAAGCCCAACTGTCAAAAATGTAATCCCAAATCGCGAAACTCGACAAAGGATGTCCGCTGTGTTCCGAAAGGGGATGTCCGTTATTAGTCTCGGACCCACCAAATATTCAAATCACCAGATCTATACCTTTACCAGACGAATCACCTTTAATCCCGGAAGTACCTAAGCTCCTACGATTTATGCCATATCATGTGCGAGTTAAAGAGTACGAGAATCGTAGGTCTGAAATATTTAACGGAGACGAATTACTTGCGCGTAGATCTCGTTCATCTCGGCGTATGCGAAAATTTTGGCAACGCAAGCGAGTAC
>JAWNLR010000494.1:0-79810 GCA_035042205.1 Drosophila infuscata
GGTTCCTAGTAATCTTCCTTCCAAGTTTGGTAATGGTAGCTATCAAATTGAGGGATATATACAGTGGTTCAAAGCTTATTGTAAGCAGCGACAAGCAAAAAATGTAAAGTGCTATAAAGTTTAAACAAGGAAACAAATTCAAAATGTTTAAATGCCAATTTGTTTAATGTTATATCACATTTGAAAAGAAACTTTAGTTTTTATTAAAATATTAATTAATTAATTAATATTAGTCAAAAACTGTAAAATCTCAAAAATACAGATCAATGATCAAAGGAAACAGTCTTAAGAAAAGTTAAATATTTGGCGTATAAAAGCTTAAATAAGGATGTTAATACTTAGTATGATATCCTTTAGCCTTGACAACTTCCCTTAACCTATTATTCATGGAAGATACCAGCTTCCGGGTAGTTTCTGGGCTGATCTTGCTTCACTCCTCTAGAAGAGCGTTTTTGAGATCCTGTTTGCTTGACATCTTGTGTTTCCGGATGTTATTTTCCAGCAGAGCCCACAAATTTTCAATAACATTTAAGTCTGGAGACTGGGCCGGTGGAATTATCACGTGGGGGCAGTTCCAGATAAGCCAGGACTGTACTATTCCGGCCTTATGCTTGGAGTCGTTGTCCTGGTAAAACCGGAAAGTACGTGGGATTCCCGGTTAATCGGAACTTTGGAGTAAATTTTCTTTTAGTATATTGAAGTATACATTCCTGTCCATTGTTGTTTCAATAATCACAAAATTTCCGAGATACAGGCCCAAACCATGACACTTCCTCCGCCGTGCTTGACTGTTGCCTTCAATTGTTTGGGGTCCACCTCAGTATTGGGTTGTCGCCACATATAATTCCATCCGTTCTGGCAAAAAATGTTGAATTTGGACTCATATTCAAATATGACTGTGTTCCAGTACTCCAAATCCTTGCCCAAGTGGATTTTGGCGAACGTCATCCTATACCCTGTATTTTTTGCTTATATAAATTGCTCTTTCCGTGGTACTTGGGCCTTAAAGTCATGGTTGCGCAGAACTTGGAGCACAGTTCCCATACTGAACTTTTTCCTTATTTCATCCTGCACCTATTGAGTCAGTTTTTGAGCCGATAGCTTAAGATTTCCCCTTGAAATCTTGATGATCCTTGGCTCGTCCTGCTCGGTGAAAATCGGGTTTGGTGCCATTCCGCCCTTGTCCTCTGTCCAATTTTCGTCGACGAAACTCCAAATGATGTGGAATACAGTTGAGGTGTTTAGATTGACCATTTCAGCTATTTGGCGATGTGAATATCCATTTGTAAAGTGTTCCAGGATGAGTTTCCGTTGCTCAATGGTAGTCCTTTTACCCATGGTCCTTGTTGGCTTATTGCACCCGAAATGCAGAAAAAAACTAAACTGACTATCGAGGATTGGTCTATTCTTACCGAAAACATTCAACTTTTGGCAGAAAACCCGGGTTTTCGGCGACCTAACTGTTAATAATGTAACTGTTTCCCAAAGGGTTTTACCCAAAAACTTAGGTCTTCTTACATAACCCGACCTAACGGGTGTGGAAAGTCCCGTTTATTAGGGTCATAAAATCATTTCGGTGGTTCATATATGTACCTGCCATCGGTCTTTGGAATTTTTGAAAAATTATGAAAAATGAGTTTATGACAGGCAATTACATTTTTTTCTTGTCGCTGCTTACAATAAGCTTTGAGCCACTGTACATATGTGGGAATGGGAAAAGACACGGAACGTCAGGAACGAAAGGGAACTCGAAGTGGTCACCGTTATTGAAAGACGGGACACGGAGAGAGAACAGAGAGAGAATGTGAGTGAGTTTTGCGAGCATTCGGTGCCGAGATCTCGTTGGAAACGCACGCGCATAAAGCACGCAAACAAATTCATCAAAATTGTCTAATCGTATAAGTTAAAGTGAATATGTACTAGTTAGTAAAACCCAACAATAATATTAATAAACTATAATCATAATAATAAACGTGGATAAGCAACCATATCCTACAAATGGGAGCTCGTCCGGGATCTAAATAGAATCAATACATAACAATTCACTTGAACATTGTGTGATTTTAAAATTGCGTAATTTGTGCTGTGCGGTAGTCCACTAAGACTTGAAGGCGAGTGAAGGCGACGCTAAAGAGTGCAGAAGAAAAGGCGTGCGTGTACAGACGAGTAAAGGCAAGTAGCTGAGGCTTGTAGCAAAGTCTGGTACAGCGACGACAAAGGCTGTCTGTATTAGAGTCGACGAGAGAAGCCGTTAGAGCAGAGGCGCAATTCGTTGGAAGCAGAGGCGCCAGCAGCGAGATGATCAGAGGATAAGACAACATAAGCAGTGGCGAGTATGCTGTTGCTGAGTGAGCGGATCGAGACGAGAGGCGTGTGGAAGGAAAAGGCGCAGACGACAAAAGAGCAGCGGCAGGGGACGTGCGTATACAGAGAATAGAGGCAAACAGTTGTGGTTTGTGAGTATAATCTGGTATAGGTGTGGAAGTCGTGGTGTGAGTTGCCGAAAATTCTTCGTCGCCAGGGGTGAGACAAACGCTACGAGGGAAGCAGAAAAATTAACAGAAGAACTAACATAGTGTTAAGTGTAATCGTTAACAGTCGCAAATGTGTATGCACTGTTAAGGTTAAAGATGAGTTAACATAAGTTAAGTTTAACATTGATCTTGCGTGTTGCCGTCGGCATTTGGCCGAGTCGGCAGAGTTTGAAAAATAATGAATTGGTAATTAATTGTAACGTAACGTAACAAAATGAACAGAAGCGAAATCTTGGCATTGCGTGTAGCGGACTTGCGGGTGAAGTTATCAGAGTGCAGACTTAGTGCAAATGGGAAGAAATTGGAGTTGCAAAATAGGCTAATGAATCATTTTGGGTTGCAGAGTGTTGAAGACAATGAGCAAGATAGTGATATTTCTGATAATGAAGTACTAGATACAACAGTAATGGATAGTGTAACAAGTCAGAGCCGACAAAGAGAAGCCGTACCTATGGCAAGGTCATGGTTTACTCTAGAGGATGTTGAAGGCAGTGTTTCACAGTTTTCTGGTTAAAATTCCCCAGACATTAATCAGTGGATAGGAGAACTCGAAGAGTGTGCGATTACTGTAGAGTGGAGTCAGCTTCAGTTGTTCGTTTATGCCAAACAATTACTTAGTGGTGCAGCAAAGTTGTTTGTACGTAGCCAGCGGGATATTCGTGATTGGAACGCATTAAAGAGAGTGTTGATCGACGAATTTGCAGTAAGAGTGTCGTCAGCTGAAATTCACCGTAGACTTGGCAAAAGGCAGCTGATAAGAAATGAAACGTTACAGGAATACCAGTATAGTCTGATGGAAATAGTGTAACGAACCTGTTAGTTCGGTGGTTAAAGCTGGGCTAAAACTCAGCCGAGCTGTGGATCCGAGCAACAAATTTATTTCGTCGCGCTTGCGATAATCAAAACGAACAATATATTTCTTTGATAATTTTATATTTTATTTTATTGCACTGTCTATTAGCGTTTGGGTGGTGAAATTCCTCGGCACTCGCCGTGGCACTTCGGCCTTACGTTGGCTCGGTCACAATCACCTGTTCGCTTGAATCTGTCCGGCTCCGCCAGGACTAAACTTCTCGCGTGGCAAGGATCTTGTTTCTTCGCCAATGTCAGGACCTCAGTGTCCTGCGCGATCTGTATGGATTGAGTGATGAGATGTATCACTCAACTGCCGCTATTTCACTTTCACTTTACTGCTTTATGTTAGCTTCACTTGCTGCTGCACTCTGTAGTTTAGCTCTCTAAGCTTCACTCTGTCCGCAATACAATGCCTCGCGCCGTGCTGCGGCGCTCCTTATATAGGCCAGTCGTTGACCTTTTGCCGGGGCTGTACCGAGGTGGCGTGATGTTCTTCGGTGGCGTGATTTTTCGGTAACTTTCCACTGCCCTTTTGCTGGCGCCAACCATTGTCTGCCGGTGGTGTGAGTGTAGATGGCCATATTACACCCGCAATACTCCTCCCACACCAACGGTGCATATCCTCATCGATATGCGTGTCAGACACGCTCAAATGGCTGACTACCTGCGCTAGAAAGGGAGAGGACGAGAGAGAGCGAATTCGCCGCAACTGCATCGGGGCCGGATCTCCGCCTGATCGACAGTTGCTGTGAGGGGCGCATATGCCATGGCCGTGCACATACACACATACCCATGTCTGCATGTTGGCCACGGCTATATGGCTCCTCACAATAGCAAAGCCCATTAATTTCGAAGATGACAGTTTGATAGAGTATTTCATTGGCGGTATTCCCGACTCTAGAACTAATAAGGCATTGTTGTACCAAGCCAGGAGTATGAGACAGTTGAAGATTCAGATTGAGGCATATCAGAAGATGCAAGGACCGATAGTCGAATGTAGCTCACAGGCCAGCAAAGGTGAGAATGAAAGGGAAAGAACGTCAAACATGGTGAGGAAATGTTTTAAGTGTGGCGACGAATCCCATTTGCAAAGGGATTGCAAGAGAGACTTCGCGTGTTTCAAATGTGGTCAACCAGGATATATAGCATCTCAGTGTAGAGTCGAAGTGCAGTTGGAGCAAGAAAGATCAACCAATATTGTGAAGGATGAATGTGTAACAACGCCATCAAGCATGTTTACATTATCCGGATGGGAATTGAAAATGGTTGTGCACTCGGAAGTTAGTTTTAAAGCACGGGTGGATACAGGAGCGAATCTTTGCTTGATGCGTAGAAAGGTGTTCTTTAAATTTGAAAACAGTGTCTTGACAGGTAGTTCAAAATGTGTGACAGGAATAGGAAAGGCTCAAATTATGACATATGGCACTTTTATAACCTTTGTGCATGTTGTTGCCGATGAAAATATAATGTTTGATGCCATTTTGGGTAGGACAATTCTAAAGGATGTCGACCTGAGAGTGTCCATGAATGGAATAGAGTTTGTACGCAAAGTTGTGGAAGCGCCTGCGGTCAACAGAAATATACACGGTAGTCGGAAAGGGCATGGTTCTTGCTCGGAACTGCAAAATGAGGGTGAAGATATGTGTATGCTTACTTCAGAGCAGAGTAAAGACATGTGTGATGTTACTCTGAATGATTTGAATCACAGTCAGGCAGGCAATGCAAAGAAGTGTTTAGCAAATAGCGAGCAGAATACTGTAGATGGACAAGTTAAGGACCGGCTGACAGAAAATATCATTGAGCTAGATACCGTGAAAAAGAAAGAGTACCCGCGTGTAACTAGATGGGCTATGTACGTGCAAAATTGTGAATCCGTGTTGTCAGAAAGTGTGTAGCTAAAGGATGAAGGGCAAGTGACAGAAGAGATAGAAAATGCTGTCGAGAATAAAGGAAATGGGGACTATATGAATCAGTTTTTAATTAAAGTTGCGAAAAGAGCCTCTGATCGGAAAAGAAAGAAAAGAAAAGTTGTTAAGTGCATTCCATACGGATCGTTATCCCATGGTAGGTTTAAAGTTGAGAGAATTGAAAATAGAGAAGGGCCGAGCCTAATATCAACTATGGCAGAGTATATGAAGGAGTTCGGGGCGAATCCTAGGTCAGGAGGGCCGAATGTGGGAATGGGAAAAGACACGGAACGTCAGGAACGAAAGGGAACTCGAAGTGGTCACCGTTATTGAAAGACGGGACACGGAGAGAGAACAGAGAGAGAATGTGAGTGAGTTTTGCGAGCATTCGGTGCCGAGATCTCGTTGGAAACGCACGCGCATAAAGCACGCAAACAATTCATCAAAATTGTTTAATCGTATAAGTTAAAGTGAATATGTACTAGTTAGTAAAACCCAACAATAATATTAATAAACTATAATCATAATAATAAACGTGGATAAGCAACCATATCCTACAAATGGGAGCTCGTCCGGGATCTAAATAGAATCAATACATAACAATTCACTTGAACATTGTGTGATTTTAAAATTGCGTAATTTGTGCTGTGCGGTAGTCCACTAAGACTTGAAGGCGAGTGAAGGCGACGCTAAAGAGTGCAGAAGAAAAGGCGTGCGTGTACAGACGAGTAAAGGCAAGTAGCTGAGGCTTGTAGCAAAGTCTGGTACAGCGACGACAAAGGCTGTCTGTATTAGAGTCGACGAGAGAAGCCGTTAGAGCAGAGGCGCAATTCGTTGGAAGCAGAGGCGCCAGCAGCGAGATGATCAGAGGATATGACAACATAAGCAGTGGCGAGTATGCTGTTGCTGAGTGAGCGGATCGAGACGAGAGGCGTGTGGAAGGAAAAGGCGCAGACGACAAAAGAGCAGCGGCAGGGGACGTGCGTATACAGAGAATAGAGGCAAACAGTTGTGGTTTGTGAGTATAATCTGGTATAGGTGTGGAAGTCGTGGTGTGAGTTGCCGAAAATTCTTCGTCGCCAGGGGTGAGACAAACGCTACGAGGGAAGCAGAAAAATTAACAGAAGAACTAACATAGTGTTAAGTGTAATCGTTAACAGTCGCAAATGTGTATGCACTGTTAAGGTTAAAGATGAGTTAACATAAGTTAAGTTTAACATTGATCTTGCGTGTTGCCGTCGGCATTTGGCCGAGTCGGCAGAGTTTGAAAAATAATGAATTGGTAATTAATTGTAACGTAACGTAACAAAATGAACAGAAGCGAAATCTTGGCATTGCGTGTAGCGGACTTGCGGGTGAAGTTATCAGAGTGCAGACTTAGTGCAAATTGGAAGAAATTGGAGTTGCAAAATAGGCTAATGAATCATTTTGGGTTGCAGAGTGTTGAAGACAATGAGCAAGATAGTGATATTTCTGATAATGAAGTACTAGATACAACAGTAATGGATAGTGTAACAAGTCAGAGCCGACAAAGAGAAGCCGTACCTATGGCAAGGTCATGGTTTACTCTAGAGGATGTTGAAGGCAGTGTTTCACAGTTTTCTGGTTAAAATTCCCCAGACATTAATCAGTGGATAGGAGAACTCGAAGAGTGTGCGATTACTGTAGAGTGGAGTCAGCTTCAGTTGTTCGTTTATGCCAAACAATTACTTAGTGGTGCAGCAAAGTTGTTTGTACGTAGCCAGCGGGATATTCGTGATTGGAACGCATTAAAGAGAGTGTTGATCGACGAATTTGCAGTAAGAGTGTCGTCAGCTGAAATTCACCGTAGACTTGGCAAAAGGCAGCTGATAAGAAATGAAACGTTACAGGAATACCAGTATAGTCTGATGGAAATAGTGTAACGAACCTGTTAGTTCGGTGGTTAAAGCTGGGCTAAAACTCAGCCGAGCTGTGGATCCGAGCAACAAATTTATTTCGTCGCGCTTGCGATAATCAAAACGAACAATATATTTCTTTGATAATTTTATATTTTATTTTATTGCACTGTCTATTAGCGTTTGGGTGGTGAAATTCCTCGGCACTCGCCGTGGCACTTCGGCCTTACGTTGGCTCGGTCACAATCACCTGTTCGCTTGAATCTGTCCGGCTCCGCCAGGACTAAACTTCTCGCGTGGCAAGGATCTTGTTTCTTCGCCAATGTCAGGACCTCAGTGTCCTGCGCGATCTGTATGGATTGAGTGATGAGATGTATCACTCAACTGCCGCTATTTCACTTTCACTTTACTGCTTTATGTTAGCTTCACTTGCTGCTGCACTCTGTAGTTTAGCTCTCTAAGCTTCACTCTGTCCGCAATACAATGCCTCGCGCCGTGCTGCGGCGCTCCTTATATAGGCCAGTCGTTGACCTTTTGCCGGGGCTGTACCGAGGTGGCGTGATGTTCTTCGGTGGCGTGATTTTTCGGTAACTTTCCACTGCCCTTTTGCTGGCGCCAACCATTGTCTGCCGGTGGTGTGAGTGTAGATGGCCATATTACACCCGCAATACTCCTCCCACACCAACGGTGCATATCCTCATCGATATGCGTGTCAGACACGCTCAAATGGCTGACTACCTGCGCTAGAAAGGGAGAGGACGAGAGAGAGCGAATTCGCCGCAACTGCATCGGGGCCGGATCTCCGCCTGATCGACAGTTGCTGTGAGGGGCGCATATGCCATGGCCGTGCACATACACACATACCCATGTCTGCATGTTGGCCACGGCTATATGGCTCCTCACAATAGCAAAGCCCATTAATTTCGAAGATGACAGTTTGATAGAGTATTTCATTGGCGGTATTCCCGACTCTAGAACTAATAAGGCATTGTTGTACCAAGCCAGGAGTATGAGACAGTTGAAGATTCAGATTGAGGCATATCAGAAGATGCAAGGACCGATAGTCGAATGTAGCTCACAGGCCAGCAAAGGTGAGAATGAAAGGGAAAGAACGTCAAACATGGTGAGGAAATGTTTTAAGTGTGGCGACGAATCCCATTTGCAAAGGGATTGCAAGAGAGACTTCGCGTGTTTCAAATGTGGTCAACCAGGATATATAGCATCTCAGTGTAGAGTCGAAGTGCAGTTGGAGCAAGAAAGATCAACCAATATTGTGAAGGATGAATGTGTAACAACGCCATCAAGCATGTTTACATTATCCGGATGGGAATTGAAAATGGTTGTGCACTCGGAAGTTAGTTTTAAAGCACGGGTGGATACAGGAGCGAATCTTTGCTTGATGCGTAGAAAGGTGTTCTTTAAATTTGAAAACAGTGTCTTGACAGGTAGTTCAAAATGTGTGACAGGAATAGGAAAGGCTCAAATTATGACATATGGCACTTTTATAACCTTTGTGCACATTGATGGCATTGGTATGGAAGTCGAGTTTCATGTTGTTGCCGATGAAAATATAATGTTTGATGCCATTTTGGGTAGGACAATTCTAAAGGATGTCGACCTGAGAGTGTCCATGAATGGAATAGAGTTTGTACGCAAAGTTGTGGAAGCGCCTGCGGTCAACAGAAATATACACGGTAGTCGGAAAGGGCATTGTTCTTGCTCGGAACTGCAAAATGAGGGTGAAGATATGTGTATGCTTACTTCAGAGCAGAGTAAAGACATGTGTGATGTTACTCTGAATGATTTGAATCACAGTCAGGCAGGCAATGCAAAGAAGTGTTTAGCAAATAGCGAGCAGAATACTGTAGATGGACAAGTTAAGGACCGGCTGACAGAAAATATCATTGAGCTAGATACCGTGAAAAAGAAAGAGTACCCGCGTGTAACTAGATGGGCTATGTACGTGCAAAATTGTGAATCCGTGTTGTCAGAAAGTGTGTAGCTAAAGGATGAAGGGCAAGTGACAGAAGAGATAGAAAATGCTGTCGAGAATAAAGGAAATGGGGACTATATGAATCAGTTTTTAATTAAAGTTGCGAAAAGAGCCTCTGATCGGAAAAGAAAGAAAAGAAAAGTTGTTAAGTGCATTCCATACGGATCGTTATCCCATGGTAGGTTTAAAGTTGAGAGAATTGAAAATAGAGAAGGGCCGAGCCTAATATCAACTATGGCAGAGTATATGAAGGAGTTCGGGGCGAATCCTAGGTCAGGAGGGCCGAATGTGGGAATGGGAAAAGACACGGAACGTCAGGAACGAAAGGGAACTCGAAGTGGTCACCGTTATTGAAAGACGGGACACGGAGAGAGAACAGAGAGAGAATGTGAGTGAGTTTTGCGAGCATTCGGTGCCGAGATCTCGTTGGAAACGCACGCGCATAAAGCACGCAAACAAAGGCAGAAGTTGGTGTTGCAAAAAAATAAATAAATACAGGTTTTTTATTTTTTGGTGGTGGAAGTCGTGGTCGCAAATCTTTTTGAAGGATGTAACTCGCAATATACCTTTAAAATGTTATGACTTTGGCTTTCAAATTGTGTGAGATATATGGTCTTACCGACAACAAGTGGCTTACAGAGCCGCAGGGACCGTGGCCATCAAATTTTTAATTATTATTATTATTATATTTATTATTATTATTATTGGTCTCTTAGGCGAATTACCACTTCAATACTTTTAAAAGTAAGTGACTAGCTTAGAAATTGTGGAAGATATGTGCATTTCAGATTTCTAAGGATAAGGGGCGTTCTGGGCGGGCGTGTATGGGAGCAGTCTGAATATATCCCCAGGTGTGGATCTTATGCGTGATTCTTAGATTTATTTATATGGTCCTACAGGCTCGTAGGTTGCATGCTTTATCATTAAGTGTCACATTATGAAAGATAACACAAACCAATTAATAAGTAACTTATACACAAAACAAGAGTGAACAGTCATACGTAACCGACAGCGAAAACCGAAGATACCATAATGTATGAATTGTCTTTGGTTTTTTGGTAACCTGTGAGCCTTAGAAAATTTTTGCACTTCCATAAGTACGTGTTTGCCTGTACATATCCCCGTCGGAAATTTCTGACCATAATCCCTTCTAAAAGTAAAAAGGCTCAATAATTGTCTTTTAGCCAAATGAGCATTTTAAAATGTGATTAAAGCAGATGCTGCTTTTGTTACTGTGATTACTGTTTTTATTTTTATTTTTCGCAAATTTATAAAATCGATTTTCGCAAATTCACAAATCCATAACCATAGCCACATATCTTCCACAATTTTATAGATACATTCACAAATTTTGGTTGAAAGGTTATTAACGATCAAAGATCGGTATATGCCACGCCCACCTCTGACCCCCACAGTCCCCCGTCCAAAAAAAATTAAAATGGCTATATTGTCCGCAGCTTTTGAGTTGGGAACGTCAAATTGGTAGGTTAATTACCGATAAAAAATTTTTGTTACAACGCCCACTCCTGCGCCCATAATCGACAATGCCAGTATTTCTAAAAATGAAAATCGATAATTCTGTATATCTCCCACAATTTTAAAAATAGAGTGACCAACCTTGAAATGTAAATTGATCCTCCTAGGACCAGCATATAATTTTTTGCACCACGCCCATAACCGCGGCCTCTGGAGCTTCGGCCCTAGAAATCTGAAATCCGCATATATTCCGTAATTTGAAAACTAGAGTCACCAAATTTTAAAGTATACTATTGGTAAGAGATCGATAAAAAAAAATTGGGTGGCCACGCCCACTCCGCCTACCTAAACCGATACACCTGTTGGTGGTAATCGATAAGACCTATAACTAACGCAATATGAAAGCTTGAGTCACCAAATTTGAAAGGTTTATTATTAGGATCACCCTTCAAACAATTTTGGACACTGCCGCCGCACCATCTCAAAATGACAATATCTGCCGTAATTTAAGAGCTACAGTTGCCTAACTTCCAAGGTTGCAATCTACAATAATTCGTAAATTTACGTATGGTATCAAAGTATTTTGCAATTGGTTACGCCTGACTGCAACGACCTGTATTCTTTTTTTGCTTAACAGCACTGTTGGCGTCAGCACGAAATTAGTTAGTCGTTGATTTGATGAACATTTGGAGCCCTGCATGGCTCAATTAATATAGAGTATTAGTAGTTAGATTTACACATGCAAATTATGTTAAGTGCAGTTCGAGCTGCAGCAGCCAGCTTTAGCAATGCTCTTCTTTTCCGCGCTCTCTTGTGCAGCGCTCTCTCTCTCTCTCTCTCTATGTACAAAGGGCGCTCGCTGATCCGCCGGCTGCTGCAGCTAGTGAGTTTACACTCTACAGTTGAATATTTATAGTTGATAGCTAAAGTTGGTTCGCATAACTCGAGCGTGCTAATTAAAGATTGTGTATTGTGTGATTGTACTTCGCTGTGTTGTGTTGAGAAGACTAAGCATTGGGCTTCTAGTCTTAATAAACTTGTGGACAATTAATATACTCGGTCGTTGTTGAAAGACTAAGCAAGTGGCTTCTGGTCTATATTACTCTAATAATCCAAGACATTTGTGAATAGAGTTTATAGCGTGAAGAAATAACTTAGTGTATTTATTTGGAACTAAAATTATCAAAAAGCTGATAGCGCAACCATTGGTGACCCCGACGTAATCTTGTTTATTAAGTGCTGTAACGAACCTGTTAGTTCGTTGGTTAAAGCTGGGCTAAAACTCAGCCGAGCTGTGGATCCGAGCAACAAATTTATTTCGTCGCGCTTGCGATAATTAAAACGAACAATATATTTCTTTGATAACTTTATATTTTATTTTATTGCACTGTCTATTAGCGTTTGTGTGGTGAAATTCCTCGGCACTCGCCGTGGCACTTCGGCCTTACGTTGGCTCGGTCACAATCACCTGTTCGCTTGAATCTGTCCGGCTCCGCCAGGACTAAAATTCTCGCGTGGCAAGGATCTTGTTCCTTCACCAATGTCAGGACCTCAGTGTCCTGCGCGATCTGTATGGATTGAGTGATGAGATGTATCACTCAACTGCCGATATTTCACTTTCACTTTACTGCTTTTATGTTAGCTTCACTTGCTGCTGCACTCTGTAGGTTAGCTCTCTAAGCTTCACTCTGTCCGCCAAACAATGCCTCGCGCCGTGCTGCGGCGCTCCTTATATAGGTCACTGGCTGACCTTTTGGCGGGACTGTACCGAGGTGGCGTGATGTTCTTCGGTGGCGTGATTTTTCGGTAACTTTCCACTGCCCTTTTGCTGGCGCCAACCATTGTCTGCCGGTGGTGTGAGTGTAGATGGCCATATTACACCCGCAATACTCCTCCCACACCAACGGTGCATATCCTCATCGATATGCGTGTCAGACACGCTCAAATGGCTGACTACCTGCGCTAGAAAGGGAGAGGACGAGAGAGAGCGAATTCGCCGCAACTGCATCGGGGCCGGATCGACGCTGGATCGACAGTTGCTGTGAGGGGCGCATATGCCATGGCCGTGCACATACACACATACCCATGTCTGCATGTTGGCCACGGCTATATGGCTCCTCACACTCCCCTCTTTCTTCGGCAGTGGGAAGCTTCCACCTTCTCACAGGACGATCATCTGGAATGATAAAAATTTGGTTCCCGCCCCTGGTACCCCGCTACATTGTGTGTGATGCTGATCCTTTTGTTGTTTTCTTTTATTCTCTTTTAATTTTATTTGTTTTGTTTAAATTTGTCTGAATACCCGGGAACCCTGTGCTGTCTTCTTGACTCGGTATCGCGTACCGTCACACCACACCAGGTGTGACGCGCGGCGACTGGTGCTGGGCTGCCCATCCACTGCCTCCCGCACTTGGGGTGGCCAAGCCGTCGGCGGCACCTCCTCCCACTGACTCTTGGTCTCAGTCACCGAGTGTTGCCTTGGTAGGCTTGGCCGGGGTGATGTTGGCTCCGTTTCTGGGCACGACGTCTGTCGATCCAGCGTCGGTCGCCTCCATTTGGGTGGTGGTGGTGGTGGTGATGGTGCCTCCACTGGTCTCTGCCCGGGTTCTTCCTCCAGTAGTTGCCAGGAGGCGGGTATTCCCACATACTCCTCCCACCTGTAGACCACGGTGACCGCGTGCACCCATCGGCCGGTCTCGTATGTTTTTCGGTAGCTGGCGGTCGCCGTGGGGCTTGTGGGCTGGGGTTCGTCCTCTTCTGATGACACGGAGATTATGTCTTCTTCGGTTTGCGTCCGTGGTATATATGGGATGGTGTCTTCGTCATCTCCGTTGATGTCCGGCGTGTCCTCCTCCGCGGACGAGATGACGATAACATCATCTCCCTCTGTCCCGCTCTCCGAACTCTGGTCGGGGGACCAGGAGGGGGCCCATGACTTCATCGAAGAATCATCGTCTTCTTGCCACGCTACTCCCGCCGGCGCCCACTGGTCGACTTCCATGGATTCGGCGCGGTGCCTAGGTCCCATGAAGCGCACGGCCGTGTCGTCCGGCTCCGGTGTTAGTGGCAGTTCCGGGTATTGCCACCGGAGCCACTCGGGGTTAATCTCGTCGAGATCACTGGGGAGCCGTCCTCGTCGTGGGACGGCTTCCTCAGCGGGGATGGCGTTCGGCGCTTCTCCTTCCTCGTGGTCGGCGTCCCTCGCTTCGTCGAGAGGTGCTGCTGGCGGCTCGAACTCGTGGAGTGGTGATGCCATTAGCTCGATCTGGTCTTCCCGCAAATTCCGGCGCTCCTGCTCGATGCGTCTGACTTGCCGTGGCAGCCTCACGCGCGTCCTGCGTGTCACACGCTGCCTCCTGCGCACCATTCGTCCATGGGAGCGTGTCGGTTGCCAATTAGCCGTCCTTTGCGCCGTCGACTCGAGTCCCCGTCCGCGCAGAATTCCAGCACCGCTGGGACTCGCGCAGGGATCCGAGTCTGCCTTGCGGCGACCAGCCGCCGATGTACCAGCATCCATTGGCTCGTCGATCTTGCCGTAGTTGTTGTTGTTTTTGTTCATTTTTTTTTTGTTTCTTTTTTTTTTGTTTGCCTTCAAAATTGTGAGCTGGGCGCATGCCTGACCGCGCCTTTTATACATTTTTGGGGGTAAGTGGGTGTGTGTGTGTGTCCGTTTTGACGCCCGAACTCTCTCCCCGAGATCGAATGTACACACGTGTGCACTTAATCTAAGAGATTAACTTCGTGCACACGTGTATTCTGTGCGTGTCTCACCCACTTTCCCCCCCCGTTTCACCAAGCGGCGTACCAATGTTGTTATTGCCCTTGTGGCTTCGCATGTCTTTTCTGTGACAGAGCAATGACCCAATTCGGGTATGTGCATCTGGATGAAACTGCAAGCATTGTTGTTGTCCTCTGTCTCGCTCTCGCAGCCGCGCAAAACGTACGAGAGTCAACGACTGCGTGCTCTGCCACTCGTTCGTACAGAAAGTGCAATTCGTTGTTGTTGTTCTCTCTCTCTCCATCGTCCACGCACCCGCGCCAGATGTAAGAGAGTCAGCACAGACGCATTCTGCATGTATTCATTTGCTCCCGATGCACTTGTTGTTGTCATTTTCTCGATCGTTGGCGTACCCGCGCTAATCGTAGAAAATAGGCAACCGTGCCCTCTTGCAAATGATTGCTCGAGATGCATTTTTGTTGTTGATGCGCTCTCTAACGTTAGTGCCTCGCGCTAAACGTAAGAGAGCCGACACCGGTGCGCTCTGGCGTGCTCTTTATGCGTGCATTTGCGCTAGTGTGGGTGGTCAACCGACGGTGCTGCGCACGCGTTGTTGTTGCCCTTTTCGTGCGCACGTTTACTGCTGCTCAAAACGTTCGTCAGCTGAACGCTCTTTTCTTGGTACAAAGTCCGCTGCAGTTTTGTTTTGCGCACGACCCCACACTAGTTGCTAGCGTAAGCCGGTCACAGCGTTTGGACGGCCGTTGAACTATTTGTTCGGCCGTTGAACTTGGATTCCGCATTCAGCGTATGCCCTCGAGAGTGGGTCATGGTCGTGCTTTCTCGACTGACATTTCTCCCGCTCTCGGGTGCATTGCCGAATGCGTGCACTTTCGCTCACTTCGCCGCGCTGTTCTGTTGTTGTTTCTTGGGCTGGGCCGGTTCAGGGCTCTGCTTTGGTTCTTTTATATTAAACGAATTATCAATAGCCTGGGCTCCGTTTTGGTTATTTTATATTAAACGGATTATAAATAGCCTGGGCTCCGTTTTGGTTGTTTTATATATATGCCATTAATAGCCGCTGCCAGCTTTGATTGTTTGGGTTTTGTTTGTTCTATCTATGCAGATGATTTTTCTATACAATTGTATACAACTATAGATAGAGTTTTATATGGCTATATACTCTTATAAATGGTCTCTTAGCATAGAGGCCTATTTATTTCCCCCCCTTTTTGAAATTAACCGAACAGATTGGGATATTTTATGCATCTCAATCTTTTTGGTTTCAGGCATATATATATATATTTTTTTTTTGTTATTCTTGGTTGGCTGACTCACCTGTCTCAATCCCGTCGCTGTGCGGCTTCAGGTCGCCTATGTGTGCTGTCCTTATTCGCTTGTCCGTGTGGCTCTTCAATTTGCAGATTACTGGTGACGAAAAATCTACAATTTGATACGGGCCTCCGTATCTTGGCGCCAGCTTTGCTGCGAATCCTTCAGCAGCATTCGACAGGTGGTGTAGCTTCACCCATACCTTTTCACCGATTCTTGGTCTCCACGGCCTGCGTCGCAGGTTATAGTGCCTGGCTTGGTCCTGAGCCGCCTTCTCCAGACTACGCCGCACGATTTCGAAAATGTCTTTAAGACGATTTTCTTTTTCTGCTGGCGTTTGGGCTACTTGGCCTGTTCCGACTGTTACCTCGTCGAACAGCGCCTTTGGTAGCCTTGGCTCTCGACCTTGTGTGATGAAGGCAGCGCTGTACCCTGTGGAGCTTGAGACGCTGGTGTTGACAGCCAGTGTCAGCTCGGGTAGTGCCTCATCCCACCGCCTTTGGCTATCCCCAGTAAATTGCGCTATCATCGTTTTTACTGTTCTGTTTGCGCGTTCCGTGGGATTTTCCTGCGGAGTGTATGGTGCAGTGAATTGGTGTTTGACACCCATCTCGTCCAGAAACTTCTTAAACGCCTTACTGGTGAACTGTGTCCCATTGTCGGTGATCAATACCTTTGGTGCTCCGAATCGTGCCAGAATCCTTTCCCTGAATCCTTTTTGTAGCGCTGCCGTAGTAGCGCTTCTAAGTGGTACCATTTCCGTCCACTTGGAGAAGCGGTCTATAAAGACCAACAACATGGTGTTGCCATGTGTGGATCTTGGCAATGGTCCCACAAAGTCGGCACATACTGTGCTCCAAGGCTCTTCAGGGATTTGAGTCAGCATTTGTCCTGCCGCTGCCAATTGACTCGGCTTGTACTGTTGGCATATTTCGCATTGTTGCACAAATGCTCGTACGTCTCTGTACAAGCCTGGCCAATAATAGCGTGCTGCTATTCGGGCTATAGTCTTCCTACTACCCGTGTGGCCTGCGGCTGCGGTGTTGTGGTTTTCCGCTAGGACTTGCCTTCTCTTTTCGGTTGGCACGCACAGTTTCCAGGCTGCTACATCCTCAGTTCCAGCTCTATGCGGGATGTGCCTATAGACGTTTCCGGATTCTTCGCAGTAGTCCGGGTATTTCCTGGGATTTTTCGAGATGTCCGATCGCAATTTTTGGATCCATTTGCAATTTGTGTTTGCCTTATCCATTGCGTCTTCCACCACCGAGACCCTTAAGCACGTTTCCATCAGCGGCTGTCGGGAGAGGGCATCTGCAACTACATTCAGGTTTCCTTTCCTGTATTTGATGTCAAAGTCAAATTGTTGCAGCTCCAGTGCCCACCTCGCAATCCTCCCTGATGGGCTTTCGATGGAATTTAACCACTTCAGTGCCATGTGGTCCGTAATGACGGTGAAGTGGTATCCTTCCAAGTACGGTCGGAGCTTCCTTATGCCCCAGATTATAGCAAGGCACTCTTTCTCGGTCGCAGAGTAGTTACGCTCTGCACCATTTAAAGATCTGCTTGCATACGATATGACCCGTTCGCCCTCCTCTGAGTTTTGGGTCAATATCGCTCCCAAACCATAATTGCTTGCATCCGTCTGCAAGCAAAATGGTTTTGAGAAATCTGGGCATGCTAACACAGGTGATTGTGTCAGCTTAGCTTTGACTTTCTCGAAAGCTTTTTCGTGCTCCTCGGTCCATTCCCACTTTGTGCCTTTCTTCAGCAGCGTGTGTAGTGGGTGTACGGTGGTGGCAAACTCTGGTACGAAGCGTCTGTACCATGATGCCACTCCCAGGTATTGTCGTAGTTCCTTGATGTTTCCAGGGGGCTTCAGTTCGGCGATAGCAGCAACTTTGTCTGGATCAGTGCGTATACCTTTGTCCGTCACCTGGTGACCAAGGTATTTTAATTCATTTTTGAAAAAGTCGCACTTTTCCACGTTGATCCTTAAATTTGCTGCTCTCAGCCGTCGGAACACTTCTCTAAGGTTGGCCATGTGTTCCTCGCGTGTTTTCCCAATTACGATGATGTCATCCAGATATGCGAACGCATGTGGCATCATCTCGGGTCCAATCACGCGGTCCAGTGCCCTCTGGAACGTTGCCGGGGCCGAATGGAGTCCGAATGGCATTACCTTCCATTGGTACAGTCCTTTCCCTGGGACTGTAAATGCCGTCTTCTCTCGGCTCTCTTTCTCCATTGGAATCTGCCAGTAGCCATCCTTGAGATCCAGACTCGTGATGAAGCGAGCCTCTCTCAGCTGATCCAGGATGTGGTGGACTCTTGGCAGGGGATACGCGTCTTTTATGGACTTGCTGTTTAGCTGTCGAAAGTCCACACAGAGGCGCCATTTTCCCGTCTTTTTCCGCACCATCACTATTGGTGCGCTGTGTGGGCTTTTTGACGGCTCAATGCATCCCTTGGCCAGCAGTTCATCCACCTGTCGGTTGATCTCCTCCTGCATTTTGGGATTCCTCGGGAAGTATCGCTGCTTGATGGGCCTGTCGTCACTCATAACTATCCTGTGCTCAGCTATGGGTGACGTTCCCTTTATCTTCTCGAATGCAGCCAATTCTTCTCGCAAAAATTGATCAATTTCTGCGTCCGGATTTAACCGTGGGATGATTGTTTTAGCTACTGACAGTTTCTCCTCCGGGTGTACTCGTCTTGGGTTTTTCTTTATGTTCACCATCACGCCTGCACATTCCAATACCGTGCCCATGCCTGACAGGAAGTCCCATCCGAGAACTAGGTCGTCGATGACTCCTGGCAGGATCAGCAGAGCGATCTCCATGCTGTTCCGTCCGAGTCTAATACTCACCTCGACCTGTTCTCGGATTTCGCTTTCTCGGCCATCTGCCATGCGGACTCGCCTTTCGGTTGCGCGTCGTCGGCCTACGTTGTTCAGTCCACGAGCTAGCTCCTCGCTAACGAAGCTACTCGTGGCTCCTGTGTCAATCGTAGCCTTATACTGACAGTTGCCGATCTCTACGGTGGCTGTCAGTTGCGCACCTTCGTCCTGTAGGCTGCCAATTAGTGTCTTGGGGCTGTCCTGCTCGGTTCCCGCTCGCCCCTTGGTGGCGGACGCCGATATCCGTTTCCCGACGGACAACATATTGACGTACGGACTCCGATTCGTCCACATATCCAGCAGAAATCCAGCATAGGACTTATACACTCAATCGCTAAGTGTCCCTCTTGGCCGCAACATCTGCATGCCCTCGCTGGATTTGGTATATGTGTATGTATGTTGTCTCGTCTAGTCCTTGGGGCTGGTCTGGGTGCAGTGTCGGCTTCTTCTCGCTCCTCCACCATTGCCATAAATCGTGTCTGATTTTGTCTGTGAGCGGGTTCGTGGTCATGATGGTATTCGGTGCGTCTTCGTGGTGGTTCCATGCGTCTTTGATGTGGAGTGTTACACCACGGCTGCTCCAAGTGTCTGTGCTGTGGCATGTTGTAATTTTGCTGCTCCATGCGGCTCTGCAGTCTCAGTTTTTCGCGGTCGGCTTCGAGTTCTTCGAACGCTTCGGCCAAATGCATCAATTCAGTTAAATTGCTGACTTGGTATGGCCTGGCGAACGCTCGCAAGTCTGGGAGGCTGTTATTATATATCCTATTCAGCTCTCTTTCCGCTGAATATTTGAGTGGCCGCATTAGCGTCTGCATTTCGACCATAAATACCTTAAATGGCTCCTGTATACCCTGACGTCTTCGGGTAACTTCGTCTTTGAGATTTTCGAAATAATCTCTTGGCAAGAAATATTCCTGAAAACTCTGGACGAAAGTTACCCATTTGGTCCAGTGTAGGTTATTGGCTATGTACCATTTGAGTGCCATTCCCTGTAGTAGTTCCGGCATGGCTCTTGGAACTAAATTTAGGTCGAGTCCATATGTATCCGCTGACCACTCGACTTGCTCCAGGAACTCCAAAGGCTTCGTCGTTCCGTCGAAACGAAAGTTCCATTCGCGGACTTGTTTCGCCACCCTTGGATATTCCTGGGCCATAGTTGGTGTCGCTTGCTCGTGTATGGACACTCTTCTTTGTGGTTGTGGTGTTGACGCTGTTCCCCAAATAGAGAAATTGGCGTCTCTAGCGCGCGCTGCTGCGCTTGTTGCCGGGATGCTAAGATGTTCGAGATCCACAAATGTCGTCTCTCTTGCATCCGCAGCTTCGACTTCTTTGGCAGGGGATTGTCTGCCATGAGTCGCCGCCAATTCCTCTATCCTTGTACTGTATGGCAGTCTGGTTTCGTGTGTCTTCACCCACTCTCCAAACTGCCTGCGCATCGCATCCAGTGTGCCGGATAGTTCCACCTGGAACTCTTCTCCGTACCGCAACACTTCGTCTTTTTTTAGGTTGTACACCCACGCACGCACCATTATTATTATTAATTTTTTTTTTTTTTATAAAATTACTATAAACATATGTTTTCACTTCAATTATCGCAACCACCAACGTTGGGCGCCAGTTGTAACGAACCTGTTAGTTCGGTGGTTAAAGCTGGGCTAAAACTCAGCCGAGCTGTGGATCCGAGCAACAAATTTATTTCGTCGCGCTTGCGATAATTAAAACGAACAATATATTTCTTTGATAACTTTATATTTTATTTTATTGCACTGTCTATTAGCGTTTGTGTGGTGAAATTCCTCGGCACTCGCCGTGGCACTTCGGCCTTACGTTGGCTCGGTCACAATCACCTGTTCGCTTGAATCTGTCCGGCTCCGCCAGGACTAAAATTCTCGCGTGGCAAGGATCTTGTTCCTTCACCAATGTCAGGACCTCAGTGTCCTGCGCGATCTGTATGGATTGAGTGATGAGATGTATCACTCAACTGCCGATATTTCACTTTCACTTTACTGCTTTTATGTTAGCTTCACTTGCTGCTGCACTCTGTAGGTTAGCTCTCTAAGCTTCACTCTGTCCGCCAAACAATGCCTCGCGCCGTGCTGCGGCGCTCCTTATATAGGTCACTGGCTGACCTTTTGGCGGGACTGTACCGAGGTGGCGTGATGTTCTTCGGTGGCGTGATTTTTCGGTAACTTTCCACTGCCCTTTTGCTGGCGCCAACCATTGTCTGCCGGTGGTGTGAGTGTAGATGGCCATATTACACCCGCAATACTCCTCCCACACCAACGGTGCATATCCTCATCGATATGCGTGTCAGACACGCTCAAATGGCTGACTACCTGCGCTAGAAAGGGAGAGGACGAGAGAGAGCGAATTCGCCGCAACTGCATCGGGGCCGGATCGACGCTGGATCGACAGTTGCTGTGAGGGGCGCATATGCCATGGCCGTGCACATACACACATACCCATGTCTGCATGTTGGCCACGGCTATATGGCTCCTCACAGTGCATTTAATAAACAACATCACAAACAAAACAACAATACAAACATAAAGCATAATTGAACAAATTAGTGCATAAAACATTCAAAGACAAGTGCAAATCAAATCGCTTCATAATCGCCGCTTAGTGTGCCTCTGCTTCGCTTTGAAATTTTGTGAACTTTTCGTGCGTCGGTACATAAGCTGAGCGTGGACGATGTATAGAAGCCGTTCGTTGTTGGTGCATTTGTCTTCTCTCCGCTTGGTGATAAATCCGCTACGCAATCGTCGATTAGTGTATGCCGCTGCCTCGCTTGAACTTTCGTGAACTTCTTTCGTGTACATAAGCAGCTGTGCGTGCGCGATTAAGCACATAGAAACATTTCGCATTTTGTTATTGTCGGTAAATTTTGTGCATTGGCTGCAACTTTGTGCAAGCGTTAAGCCCAAATATGAACGCAACAGTCGCATCCAGTGAAAGTGTGCCTTCGCTTATTTCTTATTATAAGCACAAGACCGAATCTATTTATAGTGATCTACAGAGGCTTGACGAGTTGTGGTCGGTGTCGGCTATAAGTTCTTTTGATTGGTCAAATCAAGGCTTACTTAGAACGGCTCAGCACCATTAAAGCCTATTTCAACCGTTTTCATCAAGCTCTGGAACGTATTGACTATAACGAAATGTCTAGTGAGTTATATCGGTGGTTTGGCAATTGATCGGTTGACAGTTGATGATGAGAACCGCTTGGTATCTGAAGCGCGCATCATAGATTCTGACAAGGATAATGCTAGTGCGGGAATTGGAACGGGAGATTATGAAGTGGCACCCCCAACCGATCCAGAATTCACCAAGGATGGCGTGGCTGTGGCCAAAGCTAGTGAGTTGAAGAGCATGTCGCGTGTGGTGAAAACCCCCGAGGAAATAGCCCAGGTGTCAACGATTTCTGCCAATGGTGACCAGGCGATTGGCAAGGTCGTCAGTGGTTTCGCGACATCTGTGACAATCGCAATTCAACATTGACTGATGTGGATATCGCCCAGGCAATCATTGTGTTCGGTGATGACGCAGATCTGGTCAAGCTGGAGATGAAGGCGGATCGGGAGCAGGAACAAAAGCAGCGCGAATCAACAAGTTTTGACCAGCATGCCTGGAACTGCTGCAGCGCATCAACACGGAGCCTCCGCAAAGGCAACTTGATGTGGAGCACGTGCACCAACTAGAACTGGTTCAGCTTCAATCCCGGAACAACATGCCAGCGAACTGCAGCATCTACAGAAGCAGATAGCCAGCCAGAGTGCAGAGTTGGTGCAGCTGCAACAGCAGACGGTGAAATTCGATCGGACGCTGCAGCTAACCGAGAGCTACAGCAAAAATGAGCACGAAACGAAGATCCAGCACCTGGAGTTACAGCACTACCGCCAAAATCTGGATGCGGCAGAGAACGCCGCAAGGCATCACCATTACCACCGTGTTGATCAGTTGGTGCTCGTTTGTGATGAGTGGCGAGCACTTGTCTGTCAAACTTTGGCAACAACTAATTCTCCACTGTTAGGTCCAATTTCAGAAAATCCTGGCGATGTAGATGTATTGACTCCGGCCAATTTTGTGAATGGCGGAGTTCCAGCAACAATTCGGCAACCGGACCTAACGAGCCTAGCCTGCAACCGCTTGGATGGTTGGCAGCAAATGACTCACCTACAGTAACTCTTTTGGGCACGGTGGCGTGAGGAGTATCTCGCACTCCTTCTACTGCGTGATACATGGAGATCTCCAGCTCGATATATTCAACTGGATGATGTATTTCTCGTTAAGGACGAGAATCCGCCGACCATGAGCTTGCCACTAGCCAGAATGCATGCTGTGATTCCGGGCAGAGATGGCATTGCTCGATTTGCTGACTTGAAGACACCGAAAAGAATGATCAAGAGTGCCATGAACAAGATGTGTCTGCCGCCTATTGGACTTACTGTTGAAAGGGAGCCTTTCAACGGGGGGAGTATGTTGGCGTCAGCACGTCATTAGTTAGTCGCGCTCTCTTGTGCAGCGCTCTCTCTCTCTCTGTACAAAGGGCGCTCGCTGATCCGCCGGCTGCTGCAGCTAGTGAGTTTACACTCTGTCACAGTTCAATATTTATCGTTGATAGTTAAAGTTGGTTTGCATAACTCGAGCGTGCTAATTAAAGATTGTGTCATTGTTGAAAAGACTAAGCATTGGGCTTCTAGTCTTAATAAATTTGATAGTGGACACTTAATATACTCGGTCGTTGTTGAAAGACTAAGCAAGTGGCTTCTAGTCTATAATACTCTAATAATCCAAGTCATTTGTGAGTTAACACGACTACGATATACCCTTAACCCAGTTGTTAAATGTATTCTAGTTTTCTTGGCAAATTTGCCAGACCGGTATTAATTGGGAGATATTTAAACTTACTAATAAACAAGTAAGTACGCTGTAGTCGAGTGAGCTCGACTACCATATACCCTGAACCAAGCTTTAAATGCATTATAGGTTTATCGTTTTTGGGGGCTGGAGTGGGCGTGGCCCGATCTTAGTAATATACCTTCTAAGTTTGGTAACTGTAGCTCTTGAATTGCGGGAGATACAGGCATTTATCGTTTTTTGTGGGCGGGAGTGGGCGTGGCCCAAAATATTTTGGAGTTCGATCTTAGTAATATACCTTCTAAGTTTGGTATCTGTAGCTCTTAAATTGCGGGAGAAACAGGCATTTATCGTTTTTTGTGGGCGGGAGTGGGCGTGGCCCAAAATATTTTGGAGTTCGATCTTAGTAATATACCTTCTAAGTTTGGTATCTGTAGCTCTTAAATTGAGGGAGAAACAGGCATTTATCGTTTTTTGTGGGCGGAATGGGCGTGGTCCAAAATTTTTTTTCCACATTTATGAAGTGTGTTACTAGCAATATACCTTTAAAATTTGGTGACTTAAGTTTTCAAATTGCGCGAGATATATGGGTTTATCGATTTACATCAACAGGTGTATTGGTTTAGGTAGGTGGAGTAGGCGTGGCCATCCAATTTTTTTTATCGATCTATGGGGGAGTTACCAGTAACATACCTGCAAAATTTTGCGACTCTAGCTTACAAATTACGGCAGATATGCGCATTTTAAATTTCTAGGGACGAAGTTCCTGGGGGCGGCGGATGTGGGCGTGGTTCAAAAATTGGTATGCCAATCTTTGGAGGAGGTTACCAGCAAATTACCTTCCAAGTTTGGTTACTCTATCTTTAAAATGTTCGGAGATATACGGAGTTATCGATTTACAATCGGAATTGTCGATTATAGGCGCAGGTGTGGTCGTGGCACCACAAATTTGTTATCGGTTCTTAAAGGCGACTACCAGTAATATACCTACCAAATTTTAATATATGACCCTAATAAACTGTGGTTTTTCCACCAGCTAGGTAGGGTTATGCAAAAAAATACCTCATTTTATTGTCGAAGCAGGTTTCGAGCAGTTACAATATGGACACCTGGGTGCCATAAAACCCGGATTTTTTACCTAAAGTTGAATATTTTCGGTATAAATAGACCAATCCTTCTAAGTCAGTTTATTTATAATCTGCATCTCGGGTGCAATAAGCCAACAAGGACAATGGGCAAAAGGACTACCATTGAACAACGGAAACTCATCCTGGAACACTTAAAAATCGGATATTCATATCGAAAAATAGCTAAAATGGTCATCTAAACACCTCAACTGTATTCTACATCATTTGGAGTTTCGTGGACGAAAATTGGACAGAGGACTAGGGCGGAATGGCACCAAACCCGATTTTCACTGAGCAGGACGAGCCAAGGATCATCAAGAAAATAAGGCGAAATCTTTAGCTATCGGCACAAAAACTGACTCAATTGATGCAGGATGAAATAAGGAAAAAGTTCAGTGCGAAAACTGTGCTCCTGGTTTTGCCCGAGAGCAACGGAAAACGAAATTTCCAAGCGCAAAAAATAGATGGTTTAGGATGACGTTCGCCAAAATCCACTTGGACAAGGATTTGGAGCTTTGGAACACAGTCATATTTGAATTTAAGTACAAAATAAACATTTTTGGCTAGGACGGACGGAATTATGTGTGGCGACACTTCAATACTGAGCTGAGTCCCAAAAACTTAAAGGCAACAGTCAAGCACTGCGGAGGAAGTGTCCTGGTATGGGCATCTATCTCGGCAGCCGGTGTCGGAAATTTTGTGATTTTTGAAACAACAATGGACAAGAATGTGTACTTTGATATACTAAAGGAAAATTTACTCCAAAGTGCAGAGAAGCTGGAATCCCACGTACTTTCCGGATCTAGCAGGACAACGACCCCAGGCATAAGGCCGGAATAGTACAGTCCTGGCTTAGATTGAACTACCCCCGCGTGATGATTCCACAGGCCCAGTCTCCAGACTTAAACGTTATTGAAAATTTGTGGGCTCTGCTGGAAAATAATATCCGGAACCACAACATATCGAGCAAACAGGATCTCCAAAATGCTCTGCTGGAGGAGTGGAGCAGGATCAGCCCAGAAACTACCCTGGTATCTTCCATGAATAATAGGTTAAAAGAAGTTGTTAAGGCTAAAGGATATCATACTAAGTATTATCATCCTTATTCAAGCTTTTGTTCGCCAAAAATGTAACTTTTTTTAAGACTGCTCGAATTCAGCTTCGATATTTATTTTGGATATGTTTTTAATTTTTGATTAATTTTAATTAATTAATTAATATTTTAATAAAAACTAAAGTTCCTTTTCAAAAGTGATATAACATTAAACAAATTGGCATTTAAGAATTTTGCGTTTTTTTCTTTGTTTAAATTTTATAGCACTTTAAATTTTTTGCTAGGCACTGCTCGAATCTCGCTACGTAAATATTAAGATTGGAGGCACTGATTTCTGATCTTTTCAGACAAAATAGTGCTTCCTGTATAGCTATGACCTCAGCCTGGAAGATACTGTAGTGTTCCGGAAGACTGAAGGATAGTTGGGTAGTAAGTTGAGAGGAATATGCACCTCCGCCTACACGATTTTCGAGTTTCGACCCGTCCATATAGAACTCCACGGTCGCATGTGGGCCGGGGGTTCCGTGTATCCATTCTTCTCTTAGTGGGAAGAAAGTATTAAGAGGTGTACTGGGGTGGACAACTGCTGTGCAGTAGTCTGTTCAGAATTTCAGAATTTCCCATTAGAATGGAGGCGTGTCCTTGGTTCTGGGTTGAACACGAAGTGGACTCCCTAAGTCTAAATGCTGTGAGTGTTGCCTGATCGAGGCCTTCTACTTCTAAGCATGGAATGTCTAGGATGGCGTCCAGTGTCTTATTTGGAGTGGAGCGAAGTGCTCCTAAGATACATACTTCAGCCATCCGCTGAACCTTATAAAGTTGTTTTTGAGTGGTTTGCTCTATGAGGCAAGGCCACCTTACTATGACCCCATATAATAGATAAATACATCTATCGGACAATATTTGGGAACATGCCCCATCTGAGTCCGATGGATTTCCTGCTTAGACCACAACTATTTGCCCATGATGACAGTGTTGACAATTTCTCTGTCATGAGATCACAGAGGGCTTGAGGGTACTTTCCTCTGAAGATAGCGACATCATCCACATAGGCGACAGTCTGGCAGCCACCTCCCTCCATGTCCCGTAGCAGTTTATTGACCGCTAAGTTCCATAGGAGAGGTAATTGAACTCCCCCTTGGGGCGTTCCGCTACTGACATACCTGGAAAGGGGAGACGATCCCAGTGTAGACGTCACAACCCTGCGTGTGAGCATTTGCTTGATCAGTCCAACCAAACCGGAGTCAACCTCCAGGTCCGTCAGCGCTCCAGTTATCGCTTCTGGGACGACATTGTTGAAAGCACCTTCGATGTCCAAGAAAGCTACTAGGGTGTATTCTTTCAAAAATAGGGATGATTCTATTTTTTTGACCACAGAATGAAGAGCAGTATCCGTGCATCTGCCCTTCCTGTAGGCATGTCGAGAACCGGAAATTAGGTTCGAATCTATGAAACTATTTAGGTGCAGACTTATAAGTCTCTCTAAAGTTTTGAGTAAGAAGGATGATAGACTGATGGTTCTGAAATCCTTAGCGCTTGTGTGTGAAGGCTTCCCTGCCTTGGGTATAAAGGTGATCTTTGATTTGAGCAAAGTAGGAGGAATGTGTCCAGTCCTGAAAACTTTGCCAAAGATCGTGTGAAGCCAGTTGATGGCTGTCTCGCTCGCCTTTTGTAGCTAAGCTGGGCATATGTTGTCGGGGCCTGGGGACTTTAACGGCTTGAAACTATTATTCGCCCATCGTATGTTATCTTTGCTCAGGGTAGGTGTCAGCGACGTGACTTCACCTGATCCAGAGCTGTTACTTGTCAGGGGTTGCTCGGAGCACCCTGGGAAATGGGTCCTGAGGAGGATTTCTAAGGAATCCTTGCTAGATTCGGACCAGGAGTTGTCATCTCTCTTGGGATAGCCAAGAATGGGGTTAGTTTTAGACAGAATTTTCCTGAGCCTTAAGGATTCACTGGTTGATTCTATCTCAGTACAGAATTCTCTCCATGATCTTCTTTTTGCCTGTCTGATGGCTTTTTTATATACCTCCAGACTAGACTTGTAGATAGGCCAGTAAGAATCTTCATTTCGCGATTTTGCCGCATTATAGTGGGATCTTAAAAATTAAAATGGAAATGGATAAAAAGGGTATAATGGTTTTGTGCAAATGTATGTCTGTCCGTCTGTATGAACACGGATCTCAGAGACTATAAGAGCTAGAGACTTCAAATTTGGAATATAAGATCACGTATACCAGGCGCAGATCAAGTTTGTTTTATCTTATCGATAACTGCCTCAGTTTCTGAATTATCGATACATTTAGATTTCCGATAGCAGTAAATTCCACATATCTTTCACAATTTAATGGATACAGTCACCAATTTTTGTTGGTAGATTGTTGGCGAGGTCCTTGAAAGATCGGCATGTGCCACGCCCACCTCCGTCGCCCCCATCACCCCCGCCCCTAAAATTTTCAAATGGCTATATCTTCCGCAGTTTTTGATTAGGGAATGTCAAATTTGGTAGGTATATTACTGGTAGTCGCCTTTAAGAACCGATAACAAATTTGTGGTGCCACGCCCACACCTGCGCCTATAATCGACAATTCCGATTGTAAATCGATAACTCCGTATACGAACGAGTAACCAAACTTGGAAGGTAATTTGCTGGTAACCTCCTCCAAAGATTGGCATACCAATTTTTTGACCACGCCCACGTCCGCCGCCCCCAGGAACTTCGTCCCTAGAATTTTAAAATCTGCCGTAATTTGTAAGCTAGAGTCGCAAAAATTTTGCAGGTATGTTACTGGTAACTCCCCCAAAGATCGATAAAAAAATTGGATGGCCACGCCTACTCCACCTACCTAAACCGATACACCTTTTGGTGTAAATCGATAAACCCATATATCTCGCGCAATTTGAAAACTTAAGTAACCAAATTTTAAAGGTATATTGCTAGTAACACACTTCATAAATGTGAAAAACATTTTGGACCACGCCCACTCCCGCCCAAAAAAAAATGATAAATGCTTGTATCTCCCGCAATTTAAGAGCTACAGTTACCAAACTTAGAAGGTATATTACTAAGATCGAACTCCAAAATATTTTGGGCCACGCCCACTACCGCCGACAAAAAACGATAAATGCCTGTATCTCCCGCAATTCAAGAGCTACAGTTACCAAACTTAGAAGGTATATTACTAAGATCGGGCCACGCCCACTCCAGCCCCCAAAAAGGATAAACCTATAATGCATTTAAAGCTTGGTTCAGGGTATATGGTATATTATTTATATATATATTTAGGGTAGTTGAAAAGAATCTCGAACTCTATGTACCTGTGATAAGAGAAGGAGTGGTCGTTTGACACTTTCCATCCTTTCACCCGATCGCTAATGATATTTGAGATAAGGGTTAAATCTAAAACCTCTTGTCTGTTTTTTATGATAAAAGTGGAGTCGCTGCCCACGTTACTAATTTCTAGGTTAGAGTTTGGAATAAAAAACAGGAGTGACTCACCCCTTTGGTTAACGTTTGAGCTCCCCCACTGAGTGTGGTGAGCGTTAGCATCGCAGCTTATGATAAGGCCTAACTTCTTTTCCTCGCACTCCTGGACAAGGGATTTGACCTAGTCGTCGGGTGGCTCATCCGGGCTGTCATGAGCCATATAGGACGACAGAAGCCTTATTGGGGCTGTGGGTAGCTCCAGGCTTACTGCCGTGCTGTCGCAATTGCTGAAATTCTTGAGCAGAAAAATATTGAAATGTTTCTTAGCTAAAATGCAGGTTCTTGTTTTACCTTCGGTCTGAGCTCTTATGAGCTTATAATCCTTGTTGTTTAGTCCGCAAACCCTGTCTCCAACCATCCAGGGCTCTTGGACTAAAGCAACATCGACTCCGCCTTTTACCAGGCGAAGCGTAAGGGCAGCGGATGCTGCTTTACAGTGGTGGAGGTTTATCTGTAGAAGTCTTAAAGACATCTCTAGAGTTTACCCCCACCACCGTAATATCGCAATAATCTTCATCTGACTGCGAAAGCTCGTCCTGCTCGACTTCTCGACACAAAGCCTCGAAGCCTCGCGTCAGTGTCGACTCATCCGAGGTGTAGCCGGTCGATTCAATGTCAACCGAGGAGGCTTCCTTTCCGACTGGCTTGTCGGTAGACTCTCCCACAGCAGCTGCATCTGCCTTGTACACCTTTATTGTGGTGGAGCAGATGCCAAGATTCAGCCGTCCCTTGGCCGTTTCAATGGGTCCCAGTGACTCTTTATTAAGGAGCATCACCGCCTGACTCATAGGGTCTTGTGAGGCCTCCAATTTGACTACATTCCAATCATGGGTGGGTAGCGATGGGTTGCAGATTTGCAACATCTCGAGCACCTTCCGGCTTCATGGCCGTTGGTATCCATAACCGTGCTCTTGGTCTACTAGGGACCTCACTCCAGTCAACAGCGACTAGTTTGGCCCCTTTATAGACCTGTCCAAAGCTTGCTACTGCCGCCTTACAAATCCTGACGGAGTGCTCGTTGTTACAGGCGATTACTTTTATGTTGACCTGGTACCACCCCACGTCTTCGCAGACTGGCGGTGGTCCTGGAGCATTTTATTTATTTTATTTATTTATTTATTTATTTATTTATTTATTTATTTATTTATTTATTTATTTATTTATTGTCAACTAAAGTCAGTCGACACTAAAAAAAATACAAACATTAAAAAAAATTTGAATTAAATTAAATTTAAAATAAAATTAAAATTATTAAATTAAAGAATACAAAAATATTTATAAGATTTATAAGATTTTTAAGATTTACAATTTAAACATTTTCAATTTAAACAATCTGTGTGAAAATTGTAACATTAAAAGGGTAATTAAAGTTTGAACAAAAAAGTGATATTCATTATTTATTATAGTTACAGTAACAAAAATCACAAGAATCACTTTATAATATATGTAAAAATGCAAAAATGTATATTTATTATTATTATTTTTTATTTATTTTTTTTTTTATTTTAGATTTTAAAGATTTCTGGGGTAGAAAACAAAGTGGTCCAACATTTGTTGCAAGGATTGGGGAAAACCCAGAAAAACCCAATCAGGCCAAAAATAATTAGTAAGAAAATAATTAGTAAGAAAAGTTAATCTCATGCAAGGGATAGTTAGTAGTACAGTTTTTTGTTTTAACATTTTGGTGCAACATTAGAAGATGATGATGCACCAGAGGGATTCGGAGGTAATGTAATAGAAGGCCGAATACGTTTTTTAGTTGTAAACTCTTTTATTACTAAGCCCTTCGGCCAGAAATCAGCACAGCAAATTGTGCCAAACACCTCTGCCGAAACACTTATTTTAAAAGAGGAAATTTCTCTTTCATAGTTGTAATGGTCGGTGCTCACCAGTTGGCATAAGTGTGTTGTTTACACCGCAGACTTTTTGTGCGATGTAAAGAAAAGACAAATAACAGAGCATGTAAAAGTCGGCAATGATTTTGTTCGAATACAGTTTGCCGTGCGCAACAGAAAAATACCCTAGCCTATTTTCGGTAGACAGCTTTTAGACGCGCTGTGGAAAGTAATCCCAGCTTACTAAAAGCTCATAATGTTGCTGGATAGGTCGGATAGTTGCTGGATAATTGCTGAATGCCAAAAGCTTTACTCAGCAGAGGTATTTAACCTCGGATGCGCTCGGCCAACGGTCTCTTGTTTTTTTGTGGCGTCAAAATTCGGCCGAAAATTGCACATCGCCGGTGCATATACATTTTTTTTAAGACTTAAAAGAAAATTAATAAGTCACGTGGCGGAATGAAAAAAAAAATTATTTTTTTTCTTGTGTGGTTAAAAGACGCTAAAAATAATTTGGATAAAATTCAAACCCACCAATTTCGACCAATAAAAATTGGTGACGAAAAACAGACAAAAAAAAAACCCAGTTACGAAAAAAAATTAAACCGTTTGTGAAAACAAAAGACCCGAAATAGATATATAATAATTATATATTTTTTTTCGAACACGCAAAAAAAAAAATAAAACCGAAAAAAAACTGCAATTGTGAAAAAAAATTAAAAGTTTGGAAAAAAAAAAAAATTTACCCAAACTAAATATATAATAAATATAGTTGGCGCACACACAAAACCTACCAAGCCACAGACTGAACACATGTAATAAAAAAATAAAAAAAAAATATATACAACAAACGCCGTGGGAGCATCCGCCGAAGTCCCTGGTCGACGCACGTTCAGAAGACAACCTGCAGGAGGAACCACGCCGCGCCCTCTGGAGCACCAGTATCACCCCCCCTCATCCACAAGTGAAGTGCAGTGCCGGAAACATAACCCTAGTTTAAGTGAAGCTCGCATCTAACCCCAGTTAAGAATTTAAGAGATGCCATTTTTTTTGTAATTTTTTTTTCCAATGTTAAGCCGATCTTAACAGACAAGTGCCAAGTGTGGTGTAGTTAACCAAAATTTAATGGTTTCCCGTTTAAAAAAAATTTATTTAATTGGTATCAATACCAATAATTCAAAGGCAATAACATTTAATAAAATGTGTGCCTAAAAGTATGATTTATTATTTTTTTATTTTTTTTTCTGTTCTAAAAAATTTGCTTAATGATTATTTTTTTTATATGCAAATATGTGTGATAGAAAAGAAAAGAGATAAGTGTTCCTGCATGGTTGAGTGAGTTGCGTGGTAACTACTTGGCTTGCACTGTACCAGCGACGTTGAAAGGCCTTTCATCGCGGGATAATTCATGTAAGTTGCAGCATTTCTTTTTATAAATTTGTGACACGGACGAGGTGTAGACAAAAAAAAGGTGGCTGATTAGTTTTCACCAACCGTCCCTGTGGCAAATTTTTTTTCTGTTACTATCGACAATTTCCACCCCACCTATGCAGTGAAAGAGAAAGTTTTATCTAAAAGAACAAAAAGGGAAAAAAGAAAAAAAATTAATCCCCATATCTTTACCCATGTTGGCATATATCGAGATAAGGACAGAAAATTAATAATTTTTATCTAAACGAAAAATTTTTTTTTTAAAAATTAATTAAATCACTGAAAAAAAAAAAAAAAAAACAAATGAAATCGAAAAACACTTAATAGAATCAAAATAAATGGTATTCATACCCACACTCGACACTTTAAAGGTAAAAATGGCATAGGTTAAGTTGCAACGCAAGGTATACATAAGCTATTTGTTACAAAACCCAATTTAGTAATTTCCACGCGTACCTAAAAATATGCAATCAAAAAATGTTAATTTGCGTAATTTAGGACATACCAGAAAAAGTATGCTACGGAAAATATTTGTAATTTAACTTAGTCTAGCCAGAAAAATGCTATAAATAAAAAATAAAGTTGTGAATTAGCACATACACGAAAATGTATGTTATATAAATCTAAAGCAAACAAAACCTGAACTACTGTCCTACTGTATGAATTTAAGTTAACTTAAATATTACGGAAAATTTTTATGAATTCTAATGTTAAATATTACAAAAAAAAAATTTGGGTGAATTCAAAAAAAAAAAAAACTACCGAAAATTACATTTAGTTTTTTCTGTTTAATATTTTTTTTTTATGAAACTTAAGCACGATGAATAAAATTGTTAACTTGATTAAAATGAAATTGTAAATTTGCTTTGTAATTCCTACTGGCCAGAAGATGTAATTTAAGTCGAACAACAAAACTTTCTTTTGGGGACTTTCCATTAAAATATGCAGCGCAGGAAGTCCAATTGGATGGGTGGGTATAGAGCGCTATATCGGGGCAAATACCACCGTGCACCCCGACATTACTAACCAACACCAACGAAGCTGCCGCGCTTCTCGCGTAACATTTTTTTTTTTCCAATCCAGATGATATGCTCCACATTTTTTTTTGAGTATTATCGATGTTTCGATTACTTGCTTCGGAGTTGCACTCCAAATAACCAGGACCCTAAAAAAATTAAAATTATGACTCCAGGAATTCAGAATGGTAGCAACAACCCACTCCCACATCTCCCGGCACGAGCTACCACCAGTAGGGTCCTAAGCCGCTACACCTCAGAATTCCGCCCGCCCCATCACCCCACCATCCGTTTGTGTGTTGGACGAGCAAAACGAGAATGTAATCAGAGTGCGAGAAGATCTTATTCAAGATTACATAAAGCTTTGACGCTCAACACGGGGCCTCGATTCGATTCGGTTGTTTACATAATTTTTATCGCAGCAACAACAACAACAGCTGCAGTAAAACCAACCAACTTGAGTCAACTATCGGTTGTTACATAATTTTTGGCGCCCAACGTGGGGCCTCAGCATCTACATCAGCTGCAATTTACCCTCCACCAAAATGGGTCAAATATCTGAAGAGCTGAAATAAAACCTGGACCACAAAAGTGGGCTCAGTTAATTTATCAGAAAAAATTTTTAGAAAAGCTCACAGTTAGTTGTCTCACATATCAGTTGTCATGAGTAAGAGTATCAGTGTAATTTGATAATATTGCGGATTCACTGAGTGGATCACTTTTTATTCTATACGAGCTCATACTTTCGTGATTCTAGAGTATTCGGTTTTAATTGGATACCTTGCCGGAAGTCACTGAGGTTGCCTTAGTAATAATGATCTTTAACGGAGGATCTCTCAACAACGTGTTGCTCACTTCTTTCCTTTCGTGTCGCTAGTTATTTATTTTGGATTTTGGTTTAAAGACTTTTGAAATAGTGTTATATACTTCCGTGAATCTTGCGCTTTCGGCTCAGCTGAAGGCCCTGCCGGAAAGTCACTATAGCATCCTTTTTGGAGTCTGTTTATCGGAATCAAAAGTGAAGACTTGCCACACCCAGAGAACAGACAGCGTAAAGAAATTGATTCTGCACTGAGTTCTTTTAGCTTTTTGAATGTAGGGGACGCTGTAAGGGCGTATCTATACAGAAGCTATTAAGCTTAGTGGGGATTTAGTCACTCGGTATGCAGTATGTTCACTGTTTAATTGCAATAGCCCGAAAATTTAGAATTCCCACTACTTCGTTGGTTAAAAAGTTGTTGGTTAATATCAGTTGTTCACTTAAGTTACTTATTTTGGCCATATAGTAGGAAAAATTTTTATAATGATGCCTGTAAATCGCAGCCCTGTCAATCAGTCACAGACTGCACCAAGAAATGACACATGTATAGTATGTACTTTGGAAATGGCCAATACGCAACCATGTCTGATGACAAGTTGTGGCCATGTGTTTCACCAAGGATGTTTAGAAAGTTGGGTCGAAGCGAACGCCCAATGTCCTCGTTGCAATAATGCTTGTACAATTGGGACATGTAAATTAGTTGTGGGAAACTGTTCACCTTCGTTGGATCGTACAACCACAAGCACAAGGCCAGTTGTTGTTGCCCATCGTCCTGTAACTAGGAAGTTAGCAAGAACAATGGAGCCACCCGTCGACCTGGAAGCTGGTGCCCGACCCACAGCGGGGCTGGATGGGAGTAGTACGTCAAATCCCATAAGTACAGCTGCTGCGCCGACCGGAACTCGCCCGAGGCGAGGAAGACCAAGCAGAGGTGTTACTAATCGTCAAAACTCAGCACCGGATTATAACATCATACAATCAATGATAGAACAAACCGTAACCAGGATAATATCGTCGTTACATATTAGCCCGCCGCCTAGCACGCTCCCGCAAGAAGAAGTTCCGCGAGCTATTTCGTCTCCCACATATTCTTCTGTGCACAACAGTCGCGTGGCGGATACCATGCAGAAATGGAATTTGAATTTTAACGGATCGGAAGATAGCTTGAGTGTTGAAGAATTCATATATCGAGTCAAAACTTTGACGGACGAAACTCTCGATAGCGACTTCCGTGGTCTATGTAAGCATATGCATGTCCTCTTTGTGGGTAAAGCGCGAGACTGGTACTGGCGCTATCACAAGGAAGTGTCTTCCATAGTATGGAAAGACTTTTGTGCCGCTCTTCGTCAACAGTTTAAAGAGTATCGGTCCGACTTCATGATCAAAGAACGTGTTCGTTCCCGTAAACAGAAACCTGTAGAGTCGTTTACAACCTATTATGATGCGATATTATCTTTGATGGATCGAGCCACCGTTAAAATTGGAGAGGAAGAACTTTTGGAGATTCTGAAGAACAATCTTCTTCCTGTTCATCGTCACAAACTATTGTTTGAAGTAATTGAATCTGTAGGTCATCTGCGAAGGTTAGTGCAGATGAATGAACATTTAATGAACGAGTTGCGTTCCACGCAAGCAGAAATACCCAAAACCAAATCACCGGGTAATCGACACCACGTATACTCCATGGAGGAGGTAGTGTCAGATGGCGAATCTAGCACCGAACTCGATCCCGTTGCTGAAGTAGCTGCGTTACGTCAAGCAGGGCCAAAGGTAAAGTGTTGGAACTGTGAGGAGTTGGGACATTTCTGGGAAGACTGCTTGGCTGAGCGTAGAGTATTCTGTTATGGATGCGGAGCTCCCAATACGTATAAGCCACAGTGTCAGACGTGTATCCGACGTTTGTCGGAAAACCGCCAAAAGGGGGCAATCAAAAACAGTCGGTTGTCCCTGTAGAAAGTACTAATCACTTATCTAAAGCCCCTTTGAAGTCACAGCCAGATAATATTTTAAGCAGGGCAAAGGAAAAGACTTTGCCTAGTTCAAGTTACAGTAACTTAGAGGATAGATATAATATAAAGTTAGAAAATTATTTAGCCATAAGAGACCGTATCTTTAATACTGTCCCGATAAAGCCTAAACCAAGTTCCGAAAGGATCCGGAAATTTTATCGGAACATTAAGAAAACTCGCAAGTTATTAGTGGCAACAATTTTCAGTAGTGCAACAGATATGCGTAGCTATGCTACAGTGTCGTTTTTAAATCGAATGGAACATGGTTTATTAGACACTGGTGCTAATGTCTCGTGTGTAGGCAATAATTTTGAAGGTCTAGATCTGATCACTCTGCCAGAATTTAAGTCAATAAAGTCGCAGGTACAGACAGCGGATGGCAAAGGTCATGACGTAATAGGTGTTCTTAACGTTGTTATGACCTATAAAGCCCAACAAAGACCTATGAAGCTATTTGTCATCCCATCTATTAAGCAGAAGCTGATACTTGGCATAGACTTTTGGAAAAAATTTGCACTTGCACCAAATATAATCTCTGCCATGGAAATAGAGCCAGCTTCGGTTGCAAGTGATTCTAAACTGTTTCCCTTGACGAAATTACAGCAATCGCAGTTAGATGTGGTAAAGAAATTGTTTCCCAGTTGTGAAAATGGACTAGGCCGAACAAAATTGATACAACATCATATTGAGATTGCAGAAGCCAGACCTGTAAAACAAAGATTTTATCCGGTCAGTCCTGCAGTGGAAAAACATGTTTTCACCGAAATAGATCGCATGTTGGAGCTAGGAGTCATAGAGCCTTCAACGAGCGCTTGGAGTTCCCCGATGAGGATGGTTGTTAAGCCAAATAAAGTTCGTCTTTGCCTTGATGCAAGGAAACTGAATGACGTCACCAAGAAAGATGCTTATCCTTTACCCAGTATTGATGGAATCTTTGCACGGCTGCCCTGTGCTAATTTGATTACCAAGCTTGATTTGAAAGATGCTTATTGGCAAATTGAATTGAGTGAGGAATCAAAGCCCCTTACTGCGTTCACCGTTCCTGGTAGACCCTTATATCAATTTAAGGTTATGCCATTCGGACTGTGCAATGCTCCGTCCACTATGTGTAGACTTATGGACAGTCTAATTCCTCCCGATCTCCGCCATTGCGTGTTCGGTTATTTGGATGATCTGTGCGTAGTGTCCGATGATTTTTCATCTCATCTAGCAATCCTTATTCGACTCGCCGAGCAGTTTAAACGTGCAAACTTGACATTAAATATCGAAAAAAGTCACTTTTGTGTAACAAGTATTAATTACTTAGGTTACATAATTGGAAATCAAGGCATAAGTACTGACCCCGATAAGATCGCATGTATTCGAAATTGGCCTCCGCCTAGAAATTTGAAACAGGTGCGAGGGTTTTTAGGTGTTTGTGGCTGGTATCGGCGATTTATTCAAAATTTTTCCGAGCTTACTTGCCCCATTACCGAAACCTTATCAACAAAGAAAAAGTTTGTATGAACGGAGAATGCTCAAGAAGCTATGGAAAAATTGAAAGTGATCTTGACCTCAGCTCCAGTCTTACAAAACCCGGATTTTGAAAAAAAATTCTTCTTGCATTGTGACGCTAGCAACTTTGGTATCGGAGCTGTGCTTGTTCAACTTTCAGAGGACGGGGATGAAAAACCTATTGCGTTTATGTCAAGAAAATTATCCCGATCTCAACGCAACTACAGTGTCACCGAGAGAGAATGCTTAGCCGTGATATTAGCAATTGAAAAATTCCGTTGCTATCTTGAAATGCAAGAGTTTGAAGTCGTTACAGACCATTCGAGCCTTCTATGGCTCATACGGCAACAAAATGTATCAGGTCGATTAGCTCGTTGGATTTTCCGCTTGCAGCAATATAAGTTTTCGTTTTCTCACCGAAAAGGCAAGGATCATTGTGTTCCGGATGCTTTATCTCGTCTCCCAGAAGAAGAAATTGCAGAGATAGAAATTGGACCCGTTATCGACTTGGATGACGAAGCGTTTAAAGATCCTGAATATGTACAACGGATCACTGATTTTGAGCATAATATATCTTCTTTTCCAGACATCAAAATTGTCGATAATCGTTTGTATAAACGCGTCGAACATGCGTTAGGTGATTCCGAACAAGAAAAACGGTCGTGGAAATTATGGGTGCCCAGTCTATTGCGCCCAAGTGTCCTAAAGCAAGCCCATGATAGTCTAGTGTCTTCGCATGGGGGCATTCAGAAAACCTTGGAGAGGATACGTCGCAATTTGTTTTGGCCTGGTCTCGCAGCTGATGTACGTGAGTACGTTCGGAATTGTGACGTTTGTAAATCTACCAAGGCTCCAAACTACAGTCTTCGTCCTCCCATGGGAGAACATTGTCCATCAGTCCGACCATTCCAACGGTTGTTTATTGATTTGCTAGGTCCGTATCCACGAAGCAAACAAGGACACATTGGCTTATTGATTGTTCTCGACCACTTTAGCAAATTTCATTGGGTGTACCCTCTTAAGAAATTCACTACGGAAAAGATTCTTGAATTTCTTGTTGATCAGATTTTCAATTGTTACGGTGTGCCAGAAACTATAATCAGTGATAATGGTTCGCAGTTCAAGGCAAGTACCTTCAATGCATTATTGACAACACTGGGAATCAAACACGTCTATACCGCACTTTATTCACCACTAAGCAATGCAGCCGAGCGGGTGAATCGTTCGTTGCTAGCTGCAATACGCTCCTATATAAAGCAAGATCATAGAGAATGGGATATGCATTTGTCAGGAATCTCGTGTGCTTTAAGATCTGGTCTTCATCAGTCATTAGGTTGCTCCCCATATAAGGTGTTGTTCGGTTTGGATATGATAACACATGGTCAAGATTATAAGTTGTTGAAAAAGTTAGACATGCTCGAAGAACCGATGACTTCTGTAGATCGCTCGGATAACTTGGCCTTGTTGCGTCAAGATATAAAAAGGAACATACGAAAGGCGTATGATCGTAATGCTGCCCAATATAATCTTCGTTCCAAGCCAGTCTCGTTCCGGGAAAATCAGGAAGTGTTTCGACGAAATTTCACATTGAGCAACTTTGCGAAGAACTTTAATGCAAAGCTAGCTCCACAATTTGTTAAGTGCGCATAAAGAAGAAACTGGGAAATTGTTTCTACTTGATAGAAGACTTACAAGGACGAGAGGTAGGCACCTTCCATGCTAAGGATATTAAAGCATAATTCCCGCTAATCATTACGTCTATTGGTGTAAGATTATCGGGTGGTGTAATGGTCGGTGCTCACCAGTTGGCATAAGTGTGTTGTTTACACCGCAGACTTTTTGTGCGATGTAAAGAAAAGACAAATAACAGAGCATGTAAAAGTCGGCAATGATTTTGTTCGAATACAGTTTGCCGTGCGCAACAGAAAAATACCCTAGCCTATTTTCGGTAGACAGCTTTTAGACGCGCTGTGGAAAGTAATCCCAGCTTACTAAAAGCTCATAATGTTGCTGGATAGGTCGGATAGTTGCTGGATAATTGCTGAATGCCAAAAGCTTTACTCAGCAGAGGTATTTAACCTCGGATGCGCTCGGCCAACGGTCTCTTGTTTTTTTGTGGCGTCAAAATTCGGCCGAAAATTGCACATCGCCGGTGCATATACATTTTTTTTAAGACTTAAAAGAAAATTAATAAGTCACGTGGCGGAGTGAAAAAAAAAATTATTTTTTTTCTTGTGTGGTTAAAAGACGCTAAAAATAATTTGGATAAAATTCAAACCCACCAATTTCGACCAATAAAAATTGGTGACGAAAAACAGACAAAAAAAAACCCAGTTACGAAAAAAAATTAAACCGTTTGTGAAAACAAAAGACCCGAAATAGATATATAATAATTATATATTTTTTTTCGAACACGCAAAAAAAAAATAAAACCGAAAAAAAACTGCAATTGTGAAAAAAAATTAAAAGTTTGGAAAAAAAAAAAATTTACCCAAACTAAATATATAATAAATATAGTTGGCGCACACACAAAACCTACCAAGCCACAGACTGAACACATGTAATAAAAAAATAAAAAAAAAATATATACAACAAACGCCGTGGGAGCATCCGCCGAAGTCCCTGGTCGACGCACGTTCAGAAGACATAACCTGCAGGAGGAACCACGCCGCGCCCTCTGGAGCACCAGTATCACCCCCCCTCATCCACAAGTGAAGTGCAGTGCCGGAAACATAACCCTAGTTTAAGTGAAGCTCGCATCTAACCCCAGTTAAGAATTTAAGAGATGCCATTTTTTTTGTAATTTTTTTTTCCAATGTTAAGCCGATCTTAACAGACAAGTGCCAAGTGTGGTGTAGTTAACCAAAATTTAATGGTTTCCCGTTTAAAAAAAATTTATTTAATTGGTATCAATACCAATAATTCAAAGGCAATAACATTTAATAAAATGTGTGCCTAAAAGTATGATTTATTATTTTTTTATTTTTTTTTCTGTTCTAAAAAATTTGCTTAATGATTATTTTTTTTATATATGCAAATATGTGTGATAGAAAAGAAAAGAGATAAGTGTTCCTGCATGGTTGAGTGAGTTGCGTGGTAACTACTTGGCTTGCACTGTACCAGCGACGTTGAAAGGCCTTTCATCGCGGGATAATTCATGTAAGTTGCAGCATTTCTTTTTATAAATTTGTGACACGGACGAGGTGTAGACAAAAAAAAGGTGGCTGATTAGTTTTCACCAACCGTCCCTGTGGCAAATTTTTTTTCTGTTACTATCGACAATTTCCACCCCACCTATGCAGTGAAAGAGAAAATTTTATCTAAAAGAACAAAAAGGGAAAAAAGAAAAAAAATTAATCCCCATATCTTTACCCATGTTGGCATATATCGAGATAAGGACAGAAAATTAATAATTTTTATCTAAACGAAAAATTTTTTTTTTAAAAATTAATTAAATCACTGAAAAAAAAAAAAAAAAACAAATGAAATCGAAAAACACTTAATAGAATCAAAATAAATGGTATTCATACCCACACTCGACACTTTAAAGGTAAAAATGGCATAGGTTAAGTTGCAACGCAAGGTATACATAAGCTATTTGTTACAAAACCCAATTTAGTAATTTCCACGCGTACCTAAAAGTATGCAATCAAAAAATGTTAATTTGCGTAATTTAGGACATACCAGAAAAAGTATGCTACGGAAAATATTTGTAATTTAACTTAGTCTAGCCAGAAAAATGCTATAAAAAAAAAATAAAGTTGTGAATTAGCACATACACGAAAATGTATGTTATATAAATCTAAAGCAAACAAAACCTGAACTACTGTCCTACTGTATGAATTTAAGTTAACTTAAATATTACGGAAAATTTTTATGAATTCTAATGTTAAATATTACAAAAAAAAAATTTGGGTGAATTCAAAAAAAAAAAAACTACCGAAAATTACATTTAGTTTTTTCTGTTTAATATTTTTTTTTTATGAAACTTAAGCACGATGAATAAAATTGTTAACTTGATTAAAATGAAATTGTAAATTTGCTTTGTAATTCCTACTGGCCAGAAGATGTAATTTAAGTCGAACAACAAAACTTTCTTTTGGGGACTTTCCATTAAAATATGCAGCGCAGGAAGTCCAATTGGATGGGTGGGTATAGAGCGCTATATCGGGGCAAATACCACCGTGCACCCCGACATTACTAACCAACACCAACGAAGCTGCCGCGCTTCTCGCGTAACATTTTTTTTTTTTCCAATCCAGATGATATGCTCCACATTTTTTTTTGAGTATTATCGATGTTTCGATTACTTGCTTCGGAGTTGCACTCCAAATAACCAGGACCCTAAAAAAATTAAAATTATGACTCCAGGAATTCAGAATGGTAGCAACAACCCACTCCCACATCTCCCGGCACGAGCTACCACCAGTAGGGTCCTAAGCCTCTACACCTCAGAATTCCGCCCGCCCCATCACCCCACCATCCGTTTGTGTGTTGGACGAGCAAAACGAGAATGTAATCAGAGTGCGAGAAGATCTTATTCAAGATTACATAAAGTTTTGACGCTCAACACGGGGCCTCGATTCGATTCGGTTGTTTACATAATTTTTGGCGCAGCAACAACAACAACAGCTGCAGTAAAACCAACCAACTTGAGTCAACTATCGGTTGTTACATAGTTAAATTTAAATTTTTCAACTAATATACCAGTTGATGTCACCTTGGCCTGTATATAGGCTTTAATGTCATCCACCGATACATCAGGGGCAAGAGGAAGAGGGGCGAAAGGAATATTTGTTTTCTAGGTGCCACCGCTATTAGAGGCTTAGGAGCACGGCAAGAAAGAGCTGGTGGAGGCGAAACGGACTGTATGGACTGACCAGCAATAGAGGCACTACTGTTGATTGCAGGTGGTGGTGCAGGAGAAATGAACTGCATCAACTGCTGACCATTATCAACAGTAGGTGTTAGCGGTGCAGGCAATGACAAAGCCGGGGCCGATAAGTTTGATTCACGAGGCAAAGCGGGCTCAATAGATCGTTTCAGCTTTGGAGACTCAATCAATAGTTTCACACTATTGAACTGATTCTCCATTGCATCAAAATCAGCACTGAGCCTACTAAAAGCTAGACGAAGATCATGGAAGCCCCGTCTAGTTTGCCTCATAAAACCCTGGATATCAGCCTCCGTCTCGCGGCATCGCTCACAACACCATTTTAAACCAGATTTATTGCCGATTGTATCCTTCACCCGTTGTGTGAAACCAGCGCATTTTACGTGCACCACGTTATCACACAACCAGCAACAGATGAAATCGGCCTTTGGGTCAGTTTGGCACTTGCAGCTTTTTAAGTAGCACGCGGACATGATTATTAAATAAACTAATATGCTCGAGAAAGTAGAGAAACTGAACAACGATTCGGCGCCACACGAAAACAAAAGAAAAAAGATCAAAAGTTAAAAGCACACAAGAGATGCAATAGCATTGCGTATCATTTTAAGGCAGCAGACCATCAAGGCCACATGCACCCATTGCAACTGACTTCTTGGGATCCTTCCCTCCGGATTGCATCTGTCGAGAATCACTATGAGGATTTTCTCCTTGGCAATTTCGGCGAAGGATCTTCATGGTTGGACCCTGGCTCCCTTGGCCACTGGTCCGGGTGTTTCTTGTGAGCGCTGCCTTTTTGTTCGGTTCTGCGCTAGTTTCGAGATATTGATGTCGAAGTCAGGTAGAACTCGTTTGGCCCATTCCACCTTGTTCAGCCATTCGGCCGGTGGATTAGCTCCCGCGTTCTTGCGCTCAACATATGTGTGTTTTAGGGCCTGGGTGCTAGTGATTGGCAGACCGTCCTCCACACCACAGCTCCTTTTAGATGTTTAGCTGCACTGCGTGCTTCACCTCATTGAAGCCGTGCGTGTTGGTCACACCGCCCTCCACTCTTGCACCTCCGGCAAGACCGACCGGCTTGCTTGCCTTGTCGGATCTGGTGGGGCTTTGGACAGGCTTAGATGCCACTGCCTCCGCTGATTTGGTTGGATTTCTCCATTCCGGTTTTGAGAGACTTCCGGACTCTAAACTTTTTAAAAAAGTTTTGGATCTATATTAAATCCCATGAGTTGAGGAGAAGGGGGGTCCGCCTGCACAGAGATCCGCGATGTGCAGGTAAGGCTATATAATATCGGAGGTCACCAGGTATTCGATATGCTCCGTAAGCGACTGGGCTATTTTTCGGGCCCACAGCCAGGCTGACTTTCGGCACGGGTCGCATACACCTTAGTCCGGCCCTACCTCAATTATGATAAGTGTTTTTGTTAGGGAAGCAGTCAGCACATAAACTGACTACTAGAAGGGCGTCGCAACTAGTACTTAAAACCAACGATGCGCACAGTAAAGGCGATGGTAGAAATGAGTGAACAGAATGAGATTCTAAAAGACACTGAATTTATTGAGTACAAATGCATGGCTTATATACAGAATTCTTAGACGATAAGGCTTGCTTAGGGCTAGATGAACTAAACAATCAATAATTATTTATGCGTGTACATATAACACAATCTAATTTATGACGCTGCTTATCTGCTAGCTGCAGGCGGCGCGATAGATGGTGTGAACATTTTATTATCACAACCCATGGATTAGTTGCGTAGCTGTGTTATCTGCAGCGTGCGATGCTCTGCTCTTGATGAACTCGTACCAATGGCTTATGATTAGAATGAAACTAAACATTCTCCCGGCCGTTGCATCGGTGATCAAGCATCATTTAGATCTAGTGTGAATCGTCTTGGGGATGATGATGGCACGGGTGTAGTAGCAGCCTCATTCCTTGTAGCTGATGGTTGCAAGGTCCAACAGCGTTGCTTCCGTTGTGTATAGGCAAGTAGTATAAGGACGGATACTACTAAAGCAGCATAAGCGGCGATATGATGATGTTGTCCGGAACTTATTTGGTCGGGCAGTTCTTGTTTGTTGAGTACGTTAAATTTTAGCTGCAAGTCATCCAGATCCTTATCTTCTTGTACCTTGTCCCTTGACATGTTGAATTCCGTTAACGGTCTTTGAGTGGTTTTTGGCTTGATTATGTTGCCAAAATGAGCATAGCCCTTTCTCATTTGACTTACAATGATGTTGAAAGTGCTGATGCTAATTTCTGCGTTGCGTGCAGTACAACCTGATTACAGCGACAGTAATCCGGTATCCTTCAGGTGAATAGTAGACGGGGTTCCGTTGCATACGGCTTGCAGTTCCATTACAGAATGCGTTGCAAAGATCCAATTATAAGGATGATGTGTTTTTGACCATACCATTTTGGTTGGTCTATGCGTTACTTGGCACATTGTTGGTGTTTTGTTGTTGAAGAATTGAAACTCACACCGATTATTAACGTTAAACATAGCTTGATGATCAAAGCATATGTATTCTTCATTTGGTAATGTTCGGCAGCGATGCAAATCGTCTGTTGTGAGTCCCATGAATTGATCTCTGTGGTTGTTTACAGCTATAATAGGTGTTTTAAGATCAAACAGTCGCCAACTTGTTGAGTCCCACATCGGAATTGGCACAATGTTGAAAAGTTCCAATATTGATGTTGACACTAGTGGTAGTCTTATTCTAAATACTACATGAGTGTCGGTGACTGTGCCTTCAGCTCGCATAATCCTGTATAGGTGAATGACGTTAGATGATGTCACTCGAGGCATTTGATCTGGCGGCAGATGATCCCGTATTTGATCCAATTGTTCCTTTAATTGATCGGGAGAAATCAATGTTGGGCTTATTGTATGGTGGCGAATTCCAGTAAGTACATCCACTATTTCTGATTGCATGCGTTGAAGGCTGGCTGCTAACAGTGTTAATTGAGTTGTTAACGCCAGGTAGGTCTCCGTGAGACGTGCACCAGTGTGTTTTCCTCTGTTTTGGCTGATGATGGCAACTTGCTGCTCAAGTAGTCTTAGTCTCTTATCAGATGCAGATCTTGTCTTCTTGACAATGTTAATGGTTGAATCGAGTACTGAAGTTTGATTCTTCAGTAATGTCAGTAAAAATTCTTCGTTTGTTTTTACCTTCTCTATCACCTTGGTCATTTTATTTGAGTATTCCGAGTCTAATACTCCGAATAGACTGTTAGCGATGTTACCCACTGCATCAAATGGGGACCGGCGGTTTCGTGTATGTTGCATGAGTGAATTTGTCATTTGTAATTCATCATACAAGTGTCGAAAGTGCTGAGATATGGAGACATATGGACATATGTGATTATTATCTATTTCTGGGCATATGTAATTGAATTCGGTTATGCCTGAATTAAATGTTTTCATTTCGCGCCAGTATGGTTCCAATTCATAGTATATTACTATGGTCCAGTCGGATACAGCTCTCTTCGTGTCGAATCGTGTCACAGATACTGAGTCTGTCAGTACCAAGGGTAACATAAAGAGCAGGATTAGCAAAGACGAGGTTATGGTTGGCGACATTTTTCGTTGAACGGGTGGCGCATCATTTTCATTTGTGTCTTTGGTTTCCTTGATGGGGCGTTTTTTGGCCATGTCTTCTGGAAATAACGGCGCAAGCCTGGTTATTGGTCGCTTGTAGATCCCTGAGAAAGTTTTAACGTCGACTACACGAATGTGATTATCCTGGCCTGGATATGTGTGCACAATGCGTCCCATTGGCCAACTCATCACAGGTATGTTGTCTTCCTTGACTAGCACAAGCATGCCTTCCTTGATATTGGGGTTGACGGCCTTCCACTTATGTCTGGTTTGCAGTTCTTGTAAATATTCCTGTGACCATTGCTTCCAAAATCCTGGCTTGAGTCTGGACACTAGTTCCCACCGTTTTAGTAAGAAACTTTCGTTGCGGTCTGCGTTGACATCGGGGGGAGCAGTCAGCGTTTCACCAATCAGAAAATGTGCTGGGGTGAGGGCTGTGTTGTCCGTTGGGTCATTTGACATTGGTGTAATTGGGCGAGAGTTTAAGATCGCTTCAATTTCGATGATCACCGTGTTTAACTCTTCGAACGTTAGAGATGCGGTATTTGTCGTGGTAACCGGTAGTCGTTTTGCAGACTTTACCGCAGCTTCCCATAGGTCTCCAAATGATGGCGCTCGTGGCGGTATAAATTTGAAGGCAACTTGTTTTTTGTTGCAGTGATTGATGATCTCTGTCTGAGCCTTCTCGCCAAATATTGATCCTCCTAATTCCTTTAGTTGGTTGTTTGCCCCGACAAAGTTGGTGGCATTGTCACAATGAATTGTTTGACATTTGCTGCGGCGGCTTAGGAAACGCCGCAGGGCTCCTAGAAAGGCATTTGTAGTCAGATCGCTAACCAGCTCGAGGTGGACCGCCTTCGTAGAGAAGCAACAGAATACGGCTATATATGCCTTATCTGGTCTTTTTCCGCGAATTTTATGATGAATCCAAATTGGTCCGCAATAGTCTATGCCTGTAGTGAGAATCTGGCGTGTTGGTGTTACTCGATCGGTTGGCAGATTGCCCATAATTTGATTCATTAATTTGGGTTTTGCCTTATTGCACGTCAAACAGTTGTGAACGATACTTCTCGACATTGTTTTGTCGTTCAGAATCCAATATTGTTGTCTAGCAGTTGCTCGTAAGGCTTGAGCACCGCAGTGCATGTTGTCTTCATGCAGCTCTCGTAGTATCATCTTCACTATTGGATCGTTGTAAGGCAGCAAAATCTGGTGCCTTGCATTGTAAGGGAGTGGGGCTTGCTCCAATCTACCTCCAACTCGCAAGAGTCCATCTGACCCTTGTATTGGTGAGAGTGATGCGATATGACTCTTTTTGTCCACTGTGTTGTGGCGCTTCAGACTTTTTAGATCTGCAGCAAATTCAGCTTGCTGTACTGTTTGTAGAATTATTTTGCGAGCGTGGTCCAGTTCCGTTTTGCACAGCGTGGTCGTTGCTGATTTTCCTGTCGATGTCTTACATGATGCATCGAAGACTACTCGTAGCTTTGTGGTGCTGCTACCAGGTTTCAGCACACAATGATGAGGGATGAAATAATGGTTTGTTGGAAGGAGTTCACGAGGGACAGCTTTCATATGACCCAATTGTTCATATTCGGTCATAAAGTCCACATATGCTTTCCAGATTTTTGACTCTGTCCTTCTTCCTAGTGCGTGGAATCTTTTTTCTGCAGACTCCAACGAGGGCCCCAGGGCTGAAGATTGCTCAGCAAACGGCAATTTTACGATGAATCTCCCATCTGCAGCAGTCTGCAAGTTGTCAATGAAATGGCGCTCGCACTCCTTTTCAGTTGGTGTACGATGCCTTTCTGCTGTTTCCAAGTTGTCCAGGGTCCAGAATCGCTCCATTATTTTATTCGTCTCTTCTCCAGTAGCTACTGCAGAAATGGCTGCTGACATCCTTGATTCTTTTATCTTTCCAGCCACAACTCATTCCAATTTGGTCTTTTGCATGATTGGACCAGAGGATATTTTGTGTTGTTGTGGGAGCAATAGTGCATAATAGTGTTCCGCACCGATAAGCATGTCGATTTTACCAGGTTTGTTGAACTGTGGATCTGCCAACGATAGTGTTGCTGGCATGTTCCAATCGTTATCATTTATGCTTTGGGCTGGCTGATCCGTAATTATGTGCTGTAGAATAAATGCTTTGATCCGCATTGTAAAGTCGTTGCATAATGACTTTACCAATAGATTTGCCCGAGCTCTGCTTGTGCTTTGCTGTCCACCGACGCCTTCAATTCGTATTGTGAAGTCGTGTCGTTTTAAAGATAATATAGAGGCGAGTCGTTCTGATATCACGTTAATCTGCGATCCAGAATCCAGCAAAGCCCTGAAGGTAGCTTGTTGTCCATTATTTCCTTGGACAATTACTTTTGCTGTTGCAAGTAGATTTATATTTTTACTACTTGCTGATGCTACAATTTGATTTTGTTGCTCCATTGAAGAATTTTCCAAATGCAGCAGCGTGTTGTGTCTTTTTTGACACTTGAAGCACTTAAAACGACTAGGGCAAACCTTTGTCATGTGATCTCCTTTGAGGCAGTTGACGCATAGTTTTTGTCGTTGAATCCAATTCAATCTCTCAGCGGCTGTCTTTGCACGGAAATCGTCGCACCGATATATGATATGGTTAGACTTCTTGCAATAGAGACAATCCTTCCTTGTAGTTGAGGAGGATACACAAGATGCTCGCATTGGATCTTTTTTGGTATTGATGTGTGTTTTGCTTCCGCTAGCTAAAACACGAACTCGTTGTTCAAGAAACTGGAGCATGGTGTCCAGTTTCTGAATTTGTTTCGAGTTGCTTAATGATTGCTCGTACAGAGTTTTATTTGTGCTGTCCAGCTTGTTTCGGATGACCGCTATTAAAATTGGGTCCCACGATGAGATGTCTAGTCCGAGTCCTTTGAGAGATGCAAGGGACTCCAACGTGACTAAGTAGAGTTCCTTAAGCGATTTTATGTTGTCATTAATGGCTTGCTGCATTAAAAATCGGTTCAGTACCGTTGATGCTATGTCTCTTGGATTGTCGTATGCGTCAACCAAGATGTTCCATGCGTGAAGGTAGTTATCCTCTTTTAAGTCGATTTGGCGTATTAATCTTTCTGCCTCGCCGATCACGCTGGTTTTTAAATACCACATTTTCCGAATTGTTGGCATATTGGTTTCGTGTACCATGGACACAAACATATCATAGAATTGTGTCCATTTTAATATATCCCCATCAAATTTGGGGATGGTTATGCGAGGCAAGTTTGTGTCATTGGTGCACTGTTTATCGTTTCTTGAAGCTAGTGCCCTTTGTACATCTTCTTCTGCCTGTAGATACTCCTTTGTATCATATCCATTTTCTTCTGGGTTTTCCACTTCTTCATACAGCCGAAAATGGACCTCTTGAATTTGTGACCATAGATTCCTAATGAGCTCTAATGCTGCGTTCTCAATAGAGGTGCTTTGGTGCAATGTGCGATGTAGTGATGCGATCATTGCCCTTTGTCGCCGGCACAACGCAATAACCTTGGGTTCTAAGGTTGATTGCTGACGCTGTCCCTCGTCAAACTCAAGCATCTTGCTTGTGGCTTGGTTTATGGTTTCGGCGTCGTTTTTTATTACTTCTAGGCAATTCAGAACTGTTGTTCTTATTTCCTCATAGTATGTGAAGTATTCATGATTCTTTGGTAGCTCGCCAGATTTTCTTATGACTTTGTAATTTTTCTGGACAATCTTCCATTTGACATTTAGAGCATCTGCTTTACTTTTGTGATAGCCGGTCTAAGACTTTCTCTCAGCGGAATCCTTTTTATAATTAGATATTAGCCGTACAATCTCTTTGCTAATATCTTGCTGGGCATCAAGTAGCTCATTGATGGTTACTTTTTCTGATGCCATTTTGACTGAATTTTTGTCACTTGTTGGACTTTTACAGATATGTATGTAGGAATGGGAAAAGACACGGAACGTCAGGAACAAAAGGGAACTCGAAGTGGTCACCGTTATTGAGAGACGAGACACTGAGAGAGAACAGAGAGAGAATGTGAGTGAGTTTTGCGAGCATTCGGTGCCGAGATCTCGTTGGAAACGCACGCGCATAAAGCACGCAAACAATTCGTCAAAATTGTCTAATCGTAAAGTTAAAGTGAATATGTACTATTTAGTAAAACCCAACAATAATATTAATAAACTATCATAATAATAAACGTGGATAAACAACCATATCTTACAAATGGGAGTTCGTCCGGGATTATAAATAAAACAATATCCTACAAATGGGGGCTCAACCGGGATCTAAATAGAAACTTTACATAAAAATTCACTTGAACATTGTGCGATTTAAGAAATTGCGTAGTTTGTGCTGTGCGGTAGTCCACTAAGACTTGAAGGCGAGTGAAAGAGAAGGCTGTATGCAGTGAAACGGAATTTCAAAAAGTTGTGAAATTCGTTTTTGCATTACAAGCGTCGAGACATCGAATCAAGGAAACGGCGAAGGAAGGCGACGCTAAAGAGTGCAGAAGAAAAGGCGTGCGTGTACAGACGAGTAAAGGCAAGCAGCTGAGTCTTGTAGCAAAGTCTGGTACAGCGACGACAAAGGCTGTCTGTATTAGAGTCGACGAGAGAAGCCGTTAGAGCAGAGGCGCAATTCGTTGGAAGCAGAGGCGCCAGCAGCGAGATGATCAGAGGAAAAGACAACATAAGCAGTGGCGAGTGTGTTTTTGCAGTGTGAGCGGATCGATACGAGAGGCGTGAGGAAAGAAGAAGGCGCAGACGACAAGAGAGCAGCGGCAGGGGACGTGCGTATACAGAGAATAGAGGCAAACAGTTGTGGTTTGTGAGTATAATCTGGTATAGCGGCGACAAATGCAGTGTTGAAGTCGTGGTGTGAGTTGCCGAAAGTTCTTCGACGCCAGGGGTGAGACGAATGCTACGAGAGAAGCAGAAAAAATTAACAGAAGAACTAACATAGTGTTAAGTGTAATCGTTAACAGTCGCGGTTAAAGATGAGTTAACATAAGTTAAGTTTAACATTGATCTTGCGTGTTGCCGTCGGCATTTGGCCGAGTCGGCAGAGTTTGAAAAATAATTAATTGTGTAATTAATTGTAACGTAACGTAACAAAATGAACAGAAGCGAAATCTTGGCATTGCGTGTAGCGGACTTGCGGGTGAAGTTATCAGAGTGCAGACTTAGTGCAAATGGGAAAAAAGTAGAGTTGCAAAATAGACTAATGAATCATTTTGGGTTGCAGAGTGTTGAAGCCAATGAGCAAGATAGTGAAATTTCTGATAATGAAGTACTAGATACAACAGTAATGGATAGTGTAACAAGTCAGAGCCGACAGAGCCTATGGCAAGGTCATGGTTTACTCTAAAGGATGTTGAAGGTAGTGTTTCACAATTTTCTGGTTCAAATTCCCCAGACATTAATCAGTGGATAGGAGAACTCGAAGAGTGTGCGATTACTGTAGAGTGGAGTTAGCTTCAGTTGTTCATTTATGCCAAACAATTGCTTAGTGGTGCAGCAAAGTTGTTTGTACGTAGCCAGCGGGATATTCGTGATTGGAACGCATTAAAGAGAGTGTTGATCGACGAATTTGCTGTAAGAGTGTCGTCAGCTGAAATTCACCATAGACTTGGCAAAAGGCAGCTGATGAGGAATGAAACGTTACAGGAATACCTGTATAGTCTGATGGAAATAGCAAAGCCCATTGATTTGGAAGATGACAGTTTGATAGAGTATTTCATTGGCGGTATTCCCGACTCTAGAACTAATAAGGCATTGTTGTACGAAGCTAGGAATATGAGGCAGCTGAAGATACAGATTGAGGCATATCAGAAGATGCGAGGACCGAAAGTCGAATGTAGCTCACAGGCCAACAAAGGTGAGATTGAAAGGGAAAGAACGTCAAACATGGTGAGGAAATGTTTTAAGTGTGGCGACGAATCACATTTGCAAAGGGATTGCAAGAGAGACTTCGCGTGTTTCAAATGTGGTCAACCAGGACATATAGCATCTCAGTGTAGAGTCGAAGTGCAGTTGGAGCAAGAAAGATCAACCAATATTGTGAAGGATGAATGTGTAACAACGCCATCAAGCATGTTAACATCATCCGGATGGGAATTGAAAATGGTTGTGCACTCGGAAGTTAGTTTTAAAGCACGGGTGGATTCAGGAGCAGATCTTTGCTTGATGCGTAGAAAGGTGTTCTTCAAATTTGGAAACAGTGTCTTGACAGGTAGTTCAAAATGCGTGACAGGAATAGGAAAGGCTCAAATTATGACATATGGCAGTTTTATAACCTTTGTGCACATTGATGGCATTGGTATGGAAGTCGAGTTTCATGTTGTTGCCGATGAAGATATGAGGTTTGACGCGATTTTGGGTAGGACAATTCTAAAGGATGTCGACCTGAGAGTGTTCATGAATGGAATAGAGCTTGTACGCAAAGTTGTGGAAGTGCCTGCGGTCAACAGAAATATACACAATAGTCAGAAAGAGCATGGTTCTTGCTCGGAACTGCAGAATGAGAGTACAGATTTGTGTATGCTTACTTCAGAGCAGAGTGAAGACATGTTTGATGTTACTCTGAACGATTTGAATCACAGTCAGGCAGGCAATGCAAAGAAGTGTTTAGAAAATTGCGAGCAGAATACTGTAGATGGACAAGTTAAGGACCGGCTGACAGATAATATCATTGAGCTAGATACCGTGAAAAAGAAAGAGTACCCGCGTGTAACTAGATGGGCTGTGTACGTGCAAAATTGTGAATCCGTGTTGTCAGAAAGTGTGTTGCTAAAGGATGAAGGGCAAGTGACAGAAGAGATAGAAAATGTTGTCGACAATAAAGGAAATGGGGACTATGTGAATCAGTTCTTAATTAAAGTTGCGAAAAGAGCCTCTGATCGGAAAAGGAAGAAAGGAAAAGTTGTTGAGTGCATTCCATATGGATCGTTGTCCCATGGTAGGTTTGAAGTTGAGAGAGATCAAAATAGAGAAGGGCCGAGCCGAATATCAAATTTGGCAGAGTATATGAAGGAGTTCGGGGCGAATCCTATGTCAGGAGGGCCGAATGTAGGAATGGGAAAAGACACGGAACGTCAGGAACAAAAGGGAACTCGAAGTGGTCACCGTTATTGAGAGACGAGACACTGAGAGAGAACAGAGAGAGAATGTGAGTGAGTTTTGCGAGCATTCGGTGCCGAGATCTCGTTGGAAACGCACGCGCATAAAGCACGCAAACAATTCGTCAAAATTGTCTAATCGTAAAGTTAAAGTGAATATGTACTATTTAGTAAAACCCAACAATAATATTAATAACTATCATAATAATAAACGTGGATAAACAACCATATCTTACAAATGGGAGTTCGTCCGGGATTATAAATAAACCATATCCTACATGTATTGTTATATCTGTTTCTTAACCAGTTTTTGTCGCTTGATGGACGTTGTTATAAGTGCCGTGGTCGTTTATTCAACGAGAGCACACTTTTATCCTGATATGTCGCCTAGTTGACAACTTCAGATGGTCTCACTAACGCAGATATAGTGAACTGTGTTAGGAGATTGCAGGTATCCCTTTGATTGTCGCCTTGTTGACAACTTCAAATGTGGAATTTTGGAGGTTGATTGTCCTTTTGTCGCCTAGTTGACAACTGCAGGAATCACTTTGATTGTCGCCTTGTTGACAACTTCAAATGTACATTTTTCTTGAGGTTTGTTATCCTTTTTGTCGCCTAGTTGGCAACTGCAGGATATTCACGTCGGGGTCACCAAAATGTTTTTGTAAGGGAAGCAGTCAGCACATAAACTGACTACAAAGTACAAATGCATGGCTTATATACAGAATTCTTAGACGAAAAGGCTTGCTTAGGGCTAGATGAACTAAACAATCAATAATTATTTATGCGTGTACATATAACACAATCTAATTTATGACGCTGCCTATCTGCTAGCTGCAGGCGGCGCGATAGATGGTGTGAACATTTTATTATCACAACCCATGGATTAGCTGCGTAGCTGTGTTATCTGCAGCGTGCGATGCTCTGCTCTTGATGAACTCGTACCAATGGCTTATGATTAGAATGAAACTAAACAATAAGTGTTTGCGCTATCAGCTTTTTGATAGCTTTATTTAAAATAAGTACACAAACTTATTTCACAACGTTATAAACTTTATTCAAAATATATTGGATTAATTAGTATTAATTGTTAGAGTGTTATAGACTAGAAGCCACTTGCTTAGTCTTTCAACAAAGAGAATAGTAACTAACGATCGATGCACGAAATAACTGCACGAAGATTTGAAGCCAACTGCTAAATCTTCTCAACAACGAGATTAACTAGTTACACCGATCGATCTGTTAGACTTGTGCGATAACTATCAATTGTCCACTATCAAGTTTATTAAAACTAGAAGCCCAATGCTTAGTCTTCTCAACAATGGCACAATCTTTAATTAGCACGCTCGAGATATGCGAACCAACTTTAACTAACGACGATAAATATTCAACTATGTTAGAGTGTAAACTCACTAGCTGCAGCAGCCGGCGGATCAGCGAGCGCCCTTTGTATAGAGAGAGAGAGAGAGCGCTGCACAAGAGAGCGCGGTAATATGCGAAGAGAGCGGCAAAGAATAGCGCTGATAACCCTGGCTGCTACAGCTCGAACTGCACTTAAGATAATTTGCATGTGTAAATGCAACTACAAATACTCTATTTATATTGAGCCACGCAGGGCTCCAAATGTACAACAAATTACTGACTGACTAATTTGATGCTGACGCCAACAATAAGCTTATTCAGACCACTGGAATGCTGTTTCCAGTCGGCACCCTCGTGGAGGGTTCGGTTGAGCATTTTTAAATGTTGTTAACGCAGATGTTGTTACTCTGATTACTGTTTTTTTTTTTATTTTTCGCAAATCTTTTTTTTTTATAGATACAGTCACAAATTTTGGTTGGAAGGTTATTAACGATGTCCTTCAAAGATCGGCATATGCCTCGCCAACCTCTGACCCTAACAGTCCCTTAGCAGCAAAAAGTTTAAAATGGCTATATTGTTCGTTATTTAAGAGCTACAGTTGCCTAACTTCCAAGGTTGCAATCTACAATAATTCGTAAATTTATGTATGGTATCAAAGTATTTTGCAATTGGTTACTCCCGACTGCAACGATCAGTATTCTCTTTTTTTTTTGCTTAACAGCACTTAAAATGAAAATTACTTACAATTGATTTGGGCAATGCTTTAATACTTATTAATTAGACACTCCAATGATTTTATACCCCTGCAGAGCATACATGGTTGTACACAAAAATAATATAGAGCAATAATGCCAGACCGGTATTAATTGGGAGACATTTAAATTTACTAATAAAAAAGAGGCTCGGACCGGCAGACGATTATATTTTAATAGTCTCGTCTCTTATTGAGACGCACATTCTGCCTTGTGGCTGTTACATACAAATATTTATGATTGACCAAATTCATTAGTTAACAAAGCAAGCTTTTTAATTGTATAGGCTTGAGTAAAAACTCTAGTATAAATGTATACTATAAACATAAAAACGGAATCTCTAAAAATATTTGACTTGTATATTCAAATTGATAAAAATAATTTTTTGTCATGGTGGATGAAGGAAACAAGAACGAGTCTCATAAGGTTTGTTAAGATGTTGTTATTATGTTTCGGTTTTTTTGTAACATACCCATTAAAGTCTGATACTAGACACGAATTTTTTTGGAACTATCTAAGCAAATCATTTCGACTAAAGTTAGAAAAATGGACCAAGCTGATGACTACTAACGAATATAAGGTAAGCACTTATTATGTAAGACAATAATTAACATTCAAATCTGCAATAATGTTTGAAATTCTTTTGTTAGTCTGGCCGATTAGATGACGTGATACTTTGATACCTCAATTTTAATAAGCTCCTTAGCCAATGACATGTCTATGTGAAGAGCAGGTCAGAGGTTCAGGGACCAGATCTTAGCTAGCATCAGTCTTATTCAGACCAATGTAATGCCATTTCCAGTCAGCACCCTCGTGGAGTGTTCGGTTGAGGAAATTTTGCCAAATTCCAAGTTTGGTAACTGTAACTATTAAATGGCGGAAGATATGAGCATTTATCGGTTTTTAGGGGCGGGAGTTGGCGTGGGACGAAGTTCCTGGGGCGGCGATTATGGACGTGGCCCAAAAAAAATGATAAACCAATCCTTGGAGAAGGTTACCAGCAAATTACTTTCCAAGTTTGGTTACTCTCTCTTTGAAATAGTGGAAGATATACGGAGTTATCGATTTACACTTTCCAAAGTATCGGCATTGTCGATTATGGGCGCAAGGTGTGGGCGTGGCAACACAAATTTGTTATCGGTTCTTAAAGGCGACTAGCTGTAATATACCTACCAAACATGACGTTCCATCCTCAAAAACTATGGAATATATATCCATTTATATCCATTGTATGGGCGGGGGCTGTGGTTGCTGGAGGTGGGCGTGGCACATGCCCATCTTTGAAAGACATCGCCAACAACCGAAATTGGTGACTGTATCTATAAAATTGTGAGAGAAGCTTTATCGATTTGCGAAAATCAAATTTACCGATATTCAAGCTCCCTAGTGGACGTAGACACTTTAACTTTTGAGCGTACTTTCCGGTATATGTTCCAAGTTTCAAGTCTCTATCTCTAAGGGTATCGGAGAAACGCGCATTCATACTGACGGACAGACAGCACAATAGCACAATCTCAAATTACTATATACCTTCGGTATCATAGTATAATAGTGATATGCGTTCACTGCTCGACACGTGAACCCTCCAACATTTTCGACGCGTCGCAGCCTGGGCTCTGCTGCCACCCAATCTTTGAGAAAAAACCTGATGCACTTATTTGTCGATTTGACGCCTCTATGTATTGACTTTGTAGTGATATAAGCTAATAACCTTCCCTAGAAGTTTGACAACTATAAATATGAAATAATGGTAGATACGGAAATTCAACATTTTGGTATCCGCAGAGGGAGGGGCTATAAAACATGTTACATAAGGTTCCTAGAAATCGTTCTTCCAATTTTGCTATCAAATTGAGGGAGATATATTCCTAAGTACATTTTGTAGGCGGCAGTTGGTGTTGCAAAAAAAAAACAAGTAAGAACGCTGTAGTCGAGTGAGCTCGACTACCATATACCCTGAACCAAGCTTTAAATGCATTATAGGTTTATCGTTTTTGGGGGCTGGAGTGGGCGTGGCCAGATCTTAGTAATATACCTTCTAAGTTTGGTAACTGTAGCTCTTGAATTGCGGGAGATACAGGCATTTATCGTTTTTTGTGGGCGGGAGTGGGCGTGGCCCAAAATATTTTGGAGTTCGATCTTAGTAATATACCTTCTAAGTTTGGTAACTGTAGCTCTTAAATTGAGGGAGATACAGGCATTTTTCGTTTTTTGTGGGCGGGAGTGGGCGTGGTCCAAAATTTTTTTTCCACATTTATGAAGGGTGTTACTAGCAATATACCTTTAAAATTTGGTGACTTAAGTTTTCAAATTGCGCGAGATATATGGGTTTTATCGATTTACACCAACAGGTGTATCGGTTTAGGTAGGTGGAGTGGGCGTGGCCATCCAATTTTTTATCGATCTTTGGGGTAGTTACCAGTAACATACCTGCAAAATTTTGCGACTCTAGCTTGCAAATTACGGCAGATATGCTTATTTTAAATTTCTAGGGACGAAGTTCCTGGGGGCGGCGGATGTGGGCGTGGTCCAAAAATTGGTATGCCAATCTTTGGAGGAGGTTACCAGCAAATTGCCTTCCAAGTTTGGTTACTCTATCTTTAAAATGTTCGGAGATATAGGGAGTTATCGGTTTACAATCGGAATTGTCGATTATAGGCGCAGGTGTGGGCGTGGCACCACAAATTTGTTATCGGTTCTTAAAGGCGACTACCAGTAATATACCTACCAAATTTGACGTTCCCTACTCAAAAACTGCGGAAGATATAGCCATTTGAAAATTTTAGGGGCGGGGGTGATGGGGGCGTCGGAGGTGGGCGTGGCACATGCCGATCTTTCAAGGACCTCGCCAACAACCTACCAACCAAAAATTGGTGACTGTATCCATTAAATTGTGAGAGATATGTGGAATTTACTGCTATCGAAAATCTAAATGTATCGATAATTCAGAAACTGAGGCAGTTATCGATAAAATAACGCAAACTTGATCTGCGCCTGGTATACGAGATCTTATATTCCAAATTTGAAGTCTCTAGCTCTTATAGTCTCTGAGATCCGCGTTTTCATACAGACGGACAGACGGACAGACAGACGGACAGGGCTAGATCGACTCGGCTATTGATCCTGATCAAGAATATATATACTTTATGGGGTCGGAGATGCTTCATTCTGCCTGTTACATACATTTGCACAAAACCATTATACCCTTTTTACCCATTTTTAATGGGTTCAGGGTATAATAAAAACAGGTTTTTTATTTTTTAGTGGTGGAAGTCGTGGTCGCAAATATTTGTGAAGGATTTAACTCGTAATATACCTTTAAAATGTTATGACTTTGGCTTTAAAATTGTGTGAGATACAGTGAGCAAAGTCGTATTTCGCACAGTGCATAGCAACAATTTTTCAATTGCCTGCCATAAAGTAATTATGTAATATTTTTCAAAAATTCCAAAGACCCATGGCAGGTACATTTATTAACCACCAAAATGAATATATGACCCTAATAAACTGTGGATTTTCCACCTGCTATGTAGGGTTATGTAAGAAAGTATTTCTATTTTTGGCAAAGGGTTATTTCGCACAGTTACATTATGGACACCTGGGTGCCATAAAATCCGCATTTTTATACTATTATACCAAAATGGTATAATAGTATATTGGTTTTGTGCAATGTCCGTCATGCTGTCTGTCCGTCTGTCCGTCTGTATGAACGCGCGTTCCTCCGACACCCTTTGAGATAGAGACTTGAAACTTGGAACGTATACTGGAAAGTACCCTCAAAAGTTAAAGTGTCTTGGGTTTGGACCTACGTCCACTAGGGAGCTAGAAAATCGATAAATTCGATTTTAGCAAATCGATAAATCCCCATATCTCTTACAATTTAATGAATACAGTCACCAATTTTGGTTGGTACGTTGTTGGCGAGGTCCTTGAAAAAAGATCGGCATATGCCACGCCCACCTCCGACGGCCCCTTCACCCCCGCCCCTAAAATTTTCAAATGGCTATATCTTCCGCAGTTTTTGAGTAGGGAACGTCAAATTTGGTAGGTATATTACGGGTAGTCGCCTCTAAGAATCGATAACAAATTTGTGGTGCCACGCCCACACCTGCGCCTATAATCGACAATTCCGATTATTAATCGATAACTCCGTATATCTCCGAACATTTTAAAGATAGAGTAACTAAACTTGGAAGGTAATTTGCTGGTAACCTCCTTCAAAGATTGGCATACCAATTTTTGGACCACGCCCACATCCGCCGCCCCCAGGAACTTCGTCCCTAGAAATTTAAAATGCGCATATCTGCCGTAATTTGCAAGCTAGAGTCGCAAAATTTTGCAGGTATGTTACTGGTAACTCCCCCAAAGATCGATAAAAAAATTGGATGGCCACGCCCACTCCACCTACCTTAACCGATACACCTGTTGGTGTAAATCGATAAACCCATATATCTCACGCAATTTGAAAACTTCTTAAGTCACCAAATTTTAAAGGTATATTGCTAGTAACACCCTTCATAAATGTGGAAAAAAATTTTGGACCACGCCCACTCCCGCCCACAAAAAACGATAAATGCCTGTATCTCCCGCAATTTAAGAGCTACAGTTTCCAAACTTAGAAGGTATATTACTAAGACCGAACTCCAAAATTTTTTTGTGACACGCCCACTCCCGCCCCCAAAACCGATAAACGCCCATATCCCCCGCAATTCAAGTATTTCGTAGCTGTACACAAATTAAGGTATAATAGTATTCCGCTGTCGGTTACGTCCGACTGCAACGTTCTATCTTGTTATACCCTGAACCCATTAAAAATGGGTAAAAAGGGTATAATGGTTTTGTGCAAATGTATGTAACAGGCAGAAGGATGCATCTCCGACCCCATAAAGGATATATATTCTTGATCAGGATCAATAGCCGTGTCGATCTAGCCCTGTCCGTCTGTCTGTCCGTCTGTCCGTCTGTATGAAAACGCGGATCTCAGAGACTATAAGAGCTAGAGACTTTCAAATTTGGAATATAAGATCTCGTATACCAGGCGCAGATAAAGTTGGAAAATTTTATCGATAACTGCCTCAGTTTCTGAATTATCGATACATTTAGATTTCTGATAGCAGTAAATTCCACATATCTCTCACAATTTAATGGATACAGTCACCAATTTTGGTTGGTAGGTTGTTGGCGAGGTCCTTGAAAGATCGGCATGTGCCACGCCCACCTCCGACGCCCCCATCACCCCCGCCCCTAAAATTTTCAAATGGCTATATCTTCCGCAGTTTTTGAGTAGGGAACGTCAAATTTGGTAGGTATGTTACTGGTAGTCGCCCTTAAGAACCGATAACAAATTTGTGGTGCCACGCCCACACCTGCGCCTATAATCGACAATTCCGATTGTAAATCGATAACTCCCTATATCTCCGAACATTTTAAAGATAGAGTAACCAAACTTTTAAGGTAATTTTCTGGTAGCCTCCTCCAAAGATTGGCATACCAATTTTTGGACCACGCCCACATCCGCCGCCCCCAGGAACTTCGTCCCTAAGAAATTTAAAATGCGCATATCTGCCGTAATTTGCAAGCTAGAGTCGCAAAATTTTGCAGGTATGTTACTGGTAACTCCCCCAAAGATCGATAAAAAAATTGGATGGCCACGCCCACTCCACCTACCTAAACCGATACACCTGTTGGTGTAAATCGATAAACCCATATATCTCGCGCAATTCGAAAACTTAAGTCACCATTTTGAAGGTATATTGCTAGTAACACCCTTCATAACTGTGGAAAAAAAATTTTGGACCACGCCCACTCCCGCCCACAAAAAACGAAAAATGCCGGTATCTCCCTCAATTTAAGAGCTACAGTTACCAAACTTAGAAGGTATATTACTAAGATCGAACTCCAAAATATTTTGGGCCACGCCCACTCCCGCCCACAAAAAACGATAAATGCCTGTATCTACCGCAATTCAAGCATTTCTTAACTGTACACAAATTAAGGTATAAAAGTATTTTGCTGTCGGTTACGTCCGACTGCAACGTTCTCTCTTGTTTTTTTGCATAACAGCACTTAAAATTAAAATTACTTACAATTGATTTGGGCTATGCTTTAATACTTATTACTTAGACACTCCAATGATTTTATAACCCTGCAGACCATGCATGATTGTTTACAAATATAATAAAGAGCAATAATGCCACACTCGTATTAATTGGGAGACATTTAAATTTACTAATAAAAAAGAGGCACGGCCCGGCAGACGAGCACATTCTGCCTTCTGACTGTTACATACAAATATTTTTGATTGACCAAATTCATTAGTTAACAAAGCAAGCTTCTTAATTGTATATATAGGCTTGAGTAAAAAAACTCTAGTATAAATGTGGGATATGTGTTACTTATTCCACGTTTATTATTATAATTAGAGTCTATTAATATTATTATCGGGTCTTACTAAATAGTACATATTCACTTCAACTTATACGATTACACAATTTTGATGAATTGTTTGCGTACTTTATGCGGCACCGAATGCTCGCAAAACTCACTCAAATTCACTCTCTGTTCTCTCTAAGTGTCCCGTCTCTCAATAGCGGTGACCACTTCGAGTTCCCTTTTGTTCCTGACGTTCCGTGTCTTTTCCCATTTCTACATTTGGCCCTCCTGACCTAGGATTCGCCCCGAACTCCTTCATATACTCTGCCACAGTTGATATTCGGCTAGGCCCTTCTCTATTTTCAACTCTTCCAACTTCCAACCTACCATGGGATAACGATCCGTATGGAATGCACTTAACAACTTTTCCTTTCTTTCTTTTCCGATCAGAGGCTCTTTTCGCAACTTTAATTAAAAACTGATTCACATAGTCCCCATATCCTCTATTCTCGACCATATTTTCTATCTCTTCTGTCACTTGCCCTTTATCCTTTAGCAGCACACTTTCTGACAACACGGAACAAGCTACACCACTCAGTGCATCGACATGCTTCATTTTCGTACCTGACCGATGTTCAATCTCATTATTTTCTTTCATCCGGTGCTGAATTTGCCCATCTACCGTATTCTGCTCGCGATTTGCTAAGCACTTCTTTGCATTGCCTGCCTGACTGTGATTCAAATCGTTCATAGTAACATCACTCATGTCTTCACTCTGCTCTGAAGTAAGCATACAGAAATCTTTACCCTCATTCTGCTGTTCCGAGCAAGAATAATGATCTTTCAGACTATTGTGTATATTTCTGTTGACCGCAGGCACTTCCACAACTTTGCGTACAAGCTCTATTCCATTCATGGACACTCTCAGGTCGACATCCTTTAGAATTGTCCTACCCAAAATTGCGTCAAACATTATATCTTCATCGGCAACAGGATGAAACTCGATTTCCATACCAATGCCATCAATGTGCACAAAGGTTACAAAACTGCCATATGTCATAATTTGAGCCTACCTGTCAAGACACTGTTTTTAAATTTATAGAACACCTCTCTAGACATCAAGCAAAGATTTGCTCATGTATCAACCCGTGCTTTAAAACTAACTTCCGAGTGCACATCAATTTTCAGTTCCAATCCGGATGACTTTTGCTTGATGGCGTTGTTATAACTTCCTCCCTCACAAGATTGGTTGATATTTCTTGCTCAAACTGCCCTTCGACTCTACACTGAGATGCTATGTGACCTGGTTGACCACATTTGAAACACTTAACTTCTCGCTTCTTGCAATCCTTTTGCAAATGTGATTTGTCGCCACACTTAAAACATTTTCTAACCGTGTTTACCGTAGATCCCTTTCCCTTTTCACCTTGTCTAAATTGTGGGCCTCGCACTTTCTGGTATGCTTCAATCTGTATCTTCAGCTGCCTCATATTCCTAGCTTGGTACAACAATGCCTTATTAGTATATATTATACTCTATCAAATGGGCTTTGCTATTTCCATCAGACTATATAGGTATTCATGTAATGTTTCATTTCTCATCTGCTGCTTTTTGCCAAGTCTACTGTGAATTTCAGCTGACGACACTCTTACGGCAAATTCGTCGATCAACACTCTCTTTAATGTGTTCCAATGACGAATATAACGTTGGCTACGTACAAGCAACTTTGCTGCACCACTAAGCAATTGTTTGGCATAAATGAACAACTGAAGCTGACTCCACTCTACAGTAATCGCACAGTCTTCGAGTTCTCCTATCCACTGATTAATGTCTGGGGAATTTGAACCAGAAAACTGTGAAACACTGCCTTCAACATCCTTTAGAGTAAACCATGACCTTGCCATAGGTATGGCTTCTCTCTGTCGGCTCTGACTTGTTACATTATCCAATGTTGTTGAATGTTGTTATTAGGTTGCTGTTTTTTAGTAACATACCCATTAAAGTCTGATACTAGACACGAATTTTTTCGGTACTAAGCAAATCATTTCGACTAAAGTTAGAAAAATGGACCAAGCTGATGACTACTAACGAATATAAGGTAAGCGCTTATTATGAAAGACACAATTACTCTTATGTCTTACTGATTGTATTGGGAAAAATAATTATTATTCAAATCTGCAACTAGGTTTGAAATTTTTTTGTTAATCTGGCCGATTAGATGACGTGATACTTTGATACCTCAACTTTAATAAGCTCTTTAGCCAATGACATGTCTATGTGAAGAGCAGGTCAGAGGTTCATGGAGCAGATCTTAGCTAGCATCAGTCTTATTCAGACCTTTGTAATTCCACTTCCAGTCAGCACCCTCGTGGAATGTTCAGTTTAGGAAATTTGCCAACTTCCAAGTTTGGTAACTGTAACTTTTAAATGGCGCAAGATATGAGCATTTATTGATTTTTAGAACGGGAGTTGGCGTGAGTTGTGGACGTGGTGCAAAAAAAATTATAAACCAATCCTTGGAGAAGGCTACCAGCAAATTACTTTCCAAGTTTGGTTACTCTCTCTTTGAAATTGTGGAAGATATACGGAGTTATCGACGTTCCCTCCTCAAAAACTACGTAATATATATCCATTTAAAATTTTTTGGGCAGGGGCTGGGGTCGCTGGAGGTGGGCGTGGCACATGCCCATCTTTGAAGGACATCGCCAACAACCTAAATTGGTGACTGTATCTATAAAATTGTGAGAGGAGCTTTATCGATTTGCGAAAATCAAATTTACCGATATTCAAGCTCCCTAGTGGACGTAGACACAAAACCTTGACACTTTAACTTTTGAGCGTACTTTCCGGTATATGTTCCAAGTTTCAAGTCTCTATCTCTAAGGGTGTCGGAGAAACGCGCGTTCATACTGACGGACAGACAGCATTACGTATATTGCACAAGCTCAATATACTATATACCTTCAGTATCATTTTAATGATATGCGTTCACTGCTCGACACGTGAACCCTGCAACATTTTCGACGCGTCGCAGCCTGGGCTCTGCTGCCACCCAATCTTTGAGAAAAAACCTGATGCACTTATTTGTCGATTTGACGCCTCTATGTATTGTCTTTGTTCTGATATAAGCTAATAACCTTCACTAGAAGTTTAACAACTATAAATATGAAATTACGGTAGATACGGAAATTTTGAAATTTTGGTATCCGAAGAGGGAGGGGCCATAAAACATGTTACATAAGGTTCATAGTAATCTTCCTTCCAAGTTTGGTAATGTTGGAGCGAAGTTTCCCTGCGTCAAGGAATGCCTGGATAAGAAAAGTAATACTGAGTCCCACCAGCGTTGTGTACTCAATCAGTGTTTATTCAAGACTGCTACTTTACAGTATGAGTAGCAATTAATGAGAGACTTAACATAAGTATCGATGCACGATTGCATTGAATGTAAAATAACATAATTTTCAACACCCTTCCACAATGCAAACATGCTTACTGTTTGCGCTATCAGCTTTTTGATAGCTTTATTTAAAAGAAGTACACAAACTTATTTCACAACGTTATAATGTTTATTCACAAATGTACTGGCTTAATTGTTATTAATTATTAGAGTATTATAGACTAGAGGCCACTTGCTTAGTCTTTTAACAACGACCGAGGATATTAACTAACGATCGATGCACGAAATAAATGCACGAAGATTTGAAGCCAACTGCTAAATCTTCTCAACAACGAGATTAACTAAATTACACCGATCGATCTGTTAGACTTGTGCGATAACTATCAATTGTCCACTATCAAGTTTATTAAAACTAGAAACCCAATGCTTAGTCTTCTCAACAATGACACAATCTTTAATTAGCACGCTCGAGTTATGCGAACCAACTTTAACTAACGACGATAAATATTCAACTATAATAGAGTGTAAACTCACTAGCTGCAGCAGCCGGCGGATCAGCGAGCGCCCTTTGTATAGAGAGAGAGAGAGAGCTGCACAAGAGAGCGCTGCACAAAAGAGCGCGGCAATATGAGAAGAGAGCGGCAAAGAATAGCGCTGATAACGCTGGCTGCTACTTAAGATAATTTGCATGTGTAAATGCAACTACAAATACTCTATCTTTATTGAGCCGCGCAGGCTTGTTTGTACAGGATTGTTTGCTAATTGTTGTGCACTCAAGTTGTCTCCGTACAACACCGTATGGGTAGTTTCAGTGCCACAACCGACTTCGATAATCAGCTAGCGCATGACGATAGCTTCCTTGCACGACGTCGACAAAGCCATATACTCAGCCTCTGTGCTGCTGAGTGCTACGCTGCTTTGTTTCTGTATACGTAGCCAGTATACGATTTACGATCAACATGATCGCCAGCCCAATCGGCATCAGCATAGCCTTCGAACGCCGCTCCACACTTTCTGTTGTAGTGTATCTTTTGCTCCACTGTAGACGCTAAGTACCGCAGGACATGCTTAACGCCTGCAAGATGTTCGCTATGCGGATCCATGTTCCGTTGTGCGCATCCTTTTGCCACCAGTCGTGCCTTAAACCGTTCTATCTGGCCGTGAGCATCCCGCTTCGGACTGTAGACCCACTTGCAACCAATTGCACGTTGTCCTTTCGGTAAATCTGCCAGTTGCCAGGTTTGATTCGTAATTAAAGCCTCATACTCCTTTTGCATCGCTTCTTTCCAGAACGAAGCATGCGTACCGCGCATTGCCTCCTCGTAGGTTGCTGGAATGGGTACATCACTTGTAGCCATAGCGCCGTATTGTATTGCTTCTTTGGGCGACCTGGTCTACCCGTCCTTAGCAATTTCGGTCTCCCAGGTCCAACTCGTGGGATCTGCTCTTCCTCCAGCTTTTCGTCGTCTTTTGCACTTTTAAAAGATTCATCCGCATTGCTTTCATCAGTTGCATTTGACCGATATGTGATGTCTTCGCTGCTGGAGTCAATCTCATCATCATCCTCTTCGTCAACTTGCTCAACTCGATGCCCAACATTCGACATATCAGATATTACCGCTTCGCCCTTTGCCTTTTCCAAATAGCTGACCTCATCAAAGATAACATCTCGTTTGTCGACCACTGTTTTGGATTCTGCATTGTAGAGCTGATAGCCTTTTGCTTGCATTGAGTAACCGACCATGGGGAAAGAATACCCCCTTGGGTTTAAACTTGCTCTTATGACGACCCTTATCCAGTGCCACTGCAATGGAACCAAAAACTTTAAGATGACTTATCGTTGGTTTCTTACCAGTCCACGCTTCCATTGGAGTCATCCCTCTGCCCACAATGACTGGTCCAAGCCTGATTGATCCAATAAGCATCTTGCCATCTCCACAAGCGTACGATAAGCTCGTTCTGCCACACCATTTTGTTGCGGAGTGTACGCCACCGTCAATTGCCGTGCAATTCCATTGGTTTTCAAAAAACCGTCGAAAGTTTTATTTACATATTCGCGACCGTTGTCGCTGCGAATACACTTGATCATCTTTCCTGTTTGACGCTCTACTAGATTTTTGTACTCCACGAACTTGCGAAAGACCTCGTCCTTCCCTTTCAGGAAATACACAAAAATCCGCCTTGATTTGTCATCAATAAATGTGAGGAAATACTTTGAGCCGCCAAGAGACTTCGTTTCAAAAGGGCCACACACATCAGTGTGCACTAATTCCAGAAGTTCTTCCGCTCGGCTGTCTTTTGATCCTGGAAATGGCTGAACCTTGTTCAGCATGCACGTCTTGCACGACACCCGTTGCAACATTTTCCATTCCTCGTACCAGCGCCTTTTTTGCCATTTCACGCAAACTAGCGTAGTTCAAATGACCATATCTGTTATGCCACATCTCGCCATCTGACTTAACAGCAGCATAACAACTGTTACGATGACCTTCAAACGTATACAGATTTCCTACTCGCTTGGCCTCGAGTATACATTTTCCGTTTCTGCAGACTCGTGCACTCTTTGCATCAAAGAGAACATTGCACTTCATTGCGACGGCCTGTCCAACAGACATGAAATTGCTCGTCAACTTTGGTACGTACAATACGTTGCCTAGCACCAGTGTACACAAATCCGTTTCCAATTTGACTTCGCCTTTGCCTTTTGCTTGCAAGGTACCGGCGTCCGCCAAACCGACCGTTTCGGTATGCGTCTCAAACTTTGAAAACATTAGTTTATCACAACACATATGACTTGTTGCTCCACTGTCCAAGCACCAGCCGAGTTACTTAAAACTGCTTGCATCCAATGCGTTGAGTAAGCTGCAATTCTGCTGTCCGGTCATTACGTCATTTTTGGCAATTAATCTGCTACAATTCGCCTTAATATGCCCTATTTCACCACACTCGTAACAGGCGATCTTTTTCTTTTTCTTCTTTGTAGTGACCTTCGCACTAGCGCTATGCCCTTGTCTAACTGTAAAGGCTTTCGCCGTTTCGTTGTGCTTCTCGGCGCCTTCTTTTCTCTCGCCTTCTTCCTTAAACTTTATGCACAGAATTTCAAACGACGGCAGACTGTCGCGCGTCTCGATGGCGACAACGAAATTCTCATAATCTTTTGGAAGACTGGAAAGCAAAATTATGACCTTGAGCTCGTCAACTATTTCTATTCCAACTCCGGCAAGCTGATCCACGATTTCGTTAAATGTGATCAAATTGCTAGCCATGCTTTGCCCCTCCGCCATGCGAGAATTGTGCAACATTTTGTACAACGAGACCTTACGCATCGGCCCGCTTGGCTGATGGACTTCGCGCAACTTAATCCATGCCTCCTTCGACGTTGTGCAATTCTTGATGTATCCCAACTGCGATTCCTTAACACTTAGCGTGATCGTTGACAATGCCTTACGATCCAACGCCTTCCAGTTAACATTTTCGCCAACATCAGACTCCAGTAAATCCCCCGATGCAACTTCCCATAGATCCGCATGCACCAACACGCTTCGCATCAGTATGCTCCAAGAATCATAATTCTTTTCTTCAAGCTTCTGTATTTGGTACAGCCCACTCATATTTCTATTTTTGCGACGCAATTTACATTTACACACACGTAACTGCCGATTTTGTCTCTTATCACATCCGAGTTCGTAACTCTGGATATCGAGTCAATAAACTATAACCGATCTTATCAGGCCACGTTCCCTGGGCCCATAACCTGTTGGAGCGAAGTTTCCCTGCGTCAAGGAATGCCTGGATAAGAAAAGTAATACTGAGTCCCACCAGCGTTGTGTACTCAATCAGTGTTTATTCAAGACTGCTACTTTACAGTATGAGTAGCAATTAATGAGAGACTTAACATAAGTATCGATGCACGATTGCATTGCACAAGAATTGCACAACGTCGAAGGAGGCATGGATTAAGTTGCGCGAAGTCCATCAGCCAAGCGGTCCGATGCGTAAAGTCTCGTTGTACAAAATGTTGCACAATTCTCGCATGGCGGAGGGGCAAAGCATGGCTAGCCATTTGATCACATTTAACGAAATCGTGGATCAGCTTGCCGGAGTTGGAATAGAAATAGTTGACGAGCTCAAGGTCATAATTTTGCTTTCCAGTCTTCCAAAAGATTATGAGAATTTCGTTGTCGCCATCAAGACGCGCGACAGTCTGCCGTCGTTTGAAATTCTGTGCATAAAGTTGAAGGAAGAAGGCGCCGAGATGCACAACGAAACGGCGAACGCCTTTACAGTTAGACAAGGGCATAGCGCTAGTGCGAAGGTCACTACAAAGAAGAAAAAGAAAAAGATCGTGTTTAATTCGAGAAGCACAATATATATCAAAGGCAAGCGGTGTCTCACAAGAGCAAAATAATAACACGACGACGTTGTTAAAGGTTCGAACATAGACTGCTGCCGAATTGCTTCGGCAGGTTTATTGAAAACTTCTAAATTATCTTACAGATAGCTACAACTATTCTTATCCTACTTAGGAAATTATCTAGTTACATATTTACTGCTGCAAATGCGTCTAGACTCATTATCCTATCAGTTCGGAGAACTCTTATCGCGGATGGTTTTATTACGGACACAATGGGTGCCGCGTACGTGTCTTTTCACGTCTTTACATATCTTCGCGATAAGAAGCCCCCTTAGGTATCTTAACATTGTAAGATTGAACATCCTGGCCCCTGTTAAAAGGCTTGCCTTTTAAGGATGGTTATACATGTATATAATATATATATCTTATTAAATGGTCTTATTTAATAATTGAAATAATTAATTATAAAGATTATGTACCCTGGCCCCTGTTGAAAGGATGGCCTTTCAAAAAAAAACATTTATTTTCAAAATTAGCAGCTTATACATATGAGCCCAAGTATATCAATATAATTTTTTTTTTTTTTTTAAGGATAATATTTAGATTTGAATACGAACATAGAAATTCTTATCTTATGTGTGGTAAAGCTATCGTTGCAGGCAGAAATTGGGCAGGTAGCTGACAGACTCGTTTGAACAATATGAAGACACCCGCGGCGATTCCAAAGAGTAGTAATCCGGTCGTCATGCTGATGCCGTAGTGGGCTACGTTATGTAGGTCCAGGTCGACAGGGAAGCCTAAGATGTGAGTTTGTCGTGGAATGTCAGGTATATTAAAGGATTTTAGTTCGCCTTCTACCTTAATATGATTAACCGCAGGCAATTGGATGGATAAGTTGACTTGAGGTACCCAAAACTTTACATCAGTTGTCACGTCATCATATGCCCACAGATTGACTTCCTCGGAGTGTAAGTAGCATTCAGGGTCAAGCTGAAGAATACCTTGACCCGATAATTTTATAGTGTTTAGCTTGCTCTTGCAAAACACATCTGCAGCAATTTCCGACGGTATTGAATAGAGCCATGAGTTTGGCTTGATGAGTTGAGCCCAGAAGTTTTGCGGTTGGCTGATGTCGATAAAACATGTTGTTGGTACTGTTGTCTTCGTAAGTAGCAACAATACCTCACAGCTGGTGGAGGCTCTAACTTTGTATAGCGGATGGTGTTGCGGGCAGAGAATTAAGTCTTCTATCTTATTGCACTGATCCCATTTTTCGTCAGTTATTCCGTGGTATACTGTTCGTTCGTCATCCATTAGAATATGCTTATATTCCGACTTAATGCTCACAAAACGATTGGTGTGCATAATCGGAAGTGGGTAGATTTTATAAGCTCTTAGTTTTTTGTTATTTATCAATGGAATTTTGATATTAAACAAAATTGCGGAGCTCATTGTTCGAGACGTTATTGTCGCAATTTTTTTAATTTCAATTGGGTCCATGCTTGGTAGTTGGACTCCTTCCGGCATATATAGAGCAATTTGCTGAATCTTCTGCTGGAATTCGGCGATCGGCATCAGAGTTTCCAAAAAATTACCGTTCGTGTTCAAGATAACGGAGATGATATCGTGTTGAAGATGCTCAAAGGCGTCCATCCCCATAGATAATGCTTCGATGGCGGCGAGAAACCCATCAAAACTTATTTGTTTGTCTAAACTATCAGCCAATATATACATTGTTTTGTTGATGGTTTGAAAATTCTTCCAGATGATGTCATTTTGCTTTTTCATCATGTTGGCTGTGGCATCTTGGATTGAAGATTGATTTCGTACCAGGTCGAGTAAATAATCTTCGTTGCTCCGGCTTTGCTTAATCTTTCTTAGTAGGCCATCGGCTTGTTCTTCGTCCATTAACCCAAATACTGAATTATACACACTACCCATAAAGGCCAAAGGAGCTCTTGGCTTGCGTAGTTTCTTTCTTATCTGGTTTTGGACTATTATATTGTCATTATGACGAATTCTTCCTAGCTTACTTTCAAGTAGCGTCAACATAAATTTAGTACTCATATCATTCGGTTTCTTTTTGATGTCGTGCACTATTGACCACGATGATTCGACGCGGTATTTGAAAGCCCAATAGTCATCCAGATCCACGTGAATAATTATATTAAATGCTGATCTTGTCAGTCCTACAATACCTTCGTTTTCGAAGAATATTCCTGCGTTATTATTGATAGGCTCTACTTTTTGAGACATTACATTATTAAAAATACTAAGATAAGTTAATATATATATAAACATATTTTTGTTCTTAAAATTTTTTCTTATTTGTGGCTCATATGTACTGTAGGGCTTTTGTGTAGTACTGTGTATACATTTTTCATTTTTATTTTGAACTTGCGCTGCATTGGCACATACATTATTTGTTAATTGAATTTCCTCCTCGATAGAAAAAGGACAAACATTGTGTGTCGATCTTAGCGACACTCCATTGCTGGTCCTTACCTCTATCATTCTGCAAAGCCCATCTTTTCCTATAATAGGCTTTGTCACCCTGCCCCTTTTCCACGTGGCTTGGGCAAGATTTTCTTCTTTTATTAATACCAACGTACCAGGCTTTAGGTTTTCTTTTATATTAATCCATTTGTATCTTTTTTGTAATTCGGACAAGTACTCCAGAGACCAACGTTTCCAAAATTCCTCACAATTGGACTGTACCGCTTTCCAATGATCACGCAGTCCCTTGTAAGATCTATTATTTTTCGAATCTAAAAGCGTCGTCCAAGCCTCTCCGAGTAGAAAATGTGCTGGAGTAAGTACTTGAAAATCGTTTGGATTTTCGGACAATGGAGTTAATGGTCTTGAGTTTAAAATTGCTTCTATTTGTGTCATCAGTGTAGCTAATTCTTCATAAGTCATTATTCCTTCCGTTACTCTATCAAAATGCTTTTTCACCGATTTGACGCATGCTTCCCAAAGACCTCCAATGTGAGGTGCCCTTGCAGGAATATTTACCCACACAATCTGCTGTTCTGCACAGAATTCATTAATTTTCGCTTGGTTTTCTTTGGTTTGGAATAGTTCATAAACTTCCTTTAAGGCATTGGCTGCGCCAATGAAATTTGTGCCATTGTCACTATAAATTTTCTCTGGGCAGCTACGTCGACCTATGAAACGTTTGAATGCCCCTATAAATGCAGCCGACGTCATATCGGATACTACCTCTAAATGAGCTGCCTTCGTAGCAAAGCAAACGAATACGCAAACATATGATTTGTCAATTCTTGCCCCTAATCTTATGGTGAATCATTATAGGCCCCAAGAAATCTACACCTATATTCAAGAAAAGTCTAGTACGTATAACCCGATCTTTTGGTAAATTTCCCATTAGTTGATGAATCGGTCTGGGTTGTGCCCTAAAGCATCTGTAACACTGTTTCACTACCTGAGATGTTAATTGTTTCCCTCTTACTGGCCAAAATTGTTGTCGCATTATAGCTAACAATCCTTGAGGACCTACGTGCAAATGTTTTTTGTGCATGTACTCCGTCAAAAGATGTACCCATTTATCTCCATATGGTAACAAAATAGGGTGCTTGGCTTCGAAGCATAGATTGGAATTTTTAAGCCATTCAGGATTGGGAACATTTTTCATATGCCCTAGTTGTAAATATTCCCTCATAAATTCAGAATATTGACCTTTAAGAGTTGGATTTCTATTTAATTTTTGCTCTAATGACATATACCTTCGCTTAGCTTGCATTTCAGACCCACCCAATTTAGATGGGGTATCCTTGAATGGTAATGAAACTACATATTTTCCATCTACATTCTTAGATAATTTTCTTTTGAAAATATGTTCGCATGCTCGCTCCTCTTTTGTATGTTTTGGGTGACGTAACGATGTAACTGTAGCACAAATTTTAGGTGTATATCTTAAGATTGTTTTTCCGTTAGCAATCCATCCAAATAATGAATTTTGTAGTCTAATTTGACCATCGTTTAAATTAGCAGTGCCTTCAATATGAATGTCATAAAATATTTCCATTCCCAAAAGCATATCAATGCCTTTTGGGATGTTAAACTGGGGATCAGCTAACTGTAATTTTGGAACCGAATTTCCAATATCTATTTTTTGTGTCGGTAATTCTGATACAATTTTTTTTATTACCAACACTTCAATATTTGTTTTATAAGTTGATGTTTTAGATTTCAGACTAATTGGTATCATCTCATCCACCTGTGCGGTTTTACCTGACATACTTTCGATAGTTGTTTGAATTTTTTTTCCTTTTAGCCCAAGTTGGTTTTTCATGTCTTTGGTCAAAAAATTAACTTGCGAACCGCTGTCAAGTAACACTCTGCAATCATGCCAGATTCCATTTCTATCTTGAACTTGAACCATAGCTGTGGCAAGAAGAACATATTTATTTTCACCCTTTTCCTGCTTTTTGGCGGTAGCACTTTTATTTATAACTTTTGCATCTTCTTTATGCAACAGTAGATGGTGATTTTTACCGCAATTGGAGCAAGTTTTTTTGCAATTTGTGAATAAATGCCCCCTTATGAGACATTTTCCACATACATTGTTTGCACGAATCAGGTCCCATCTTTCCTGATTATTCAGCATTTTGAATTTATAGCACTTATATAAAGTGTGAAATATCGTGCAACCCATTAGACATTTTTTCTTCTCAAATGTTCTTTCATTGCATTTTAGCGAAGGCTCTTGGCTTGCTTCCAAAGCGTATCGCTCATGCTCGAGAAATTTGATAAGGGGTTCGGTATCTTGCATTTTTTTAGGGTTAAGCAGAGATTTCTCATATTTTGACCTTAAATTCATATTTAATTTTCTGACTAAAATGAAATTAATTAGGCCTTTTACAATTGCATCGGCAGTCAAGTCCATTGCATTTATTGCTTGCAAGTTTTCTTGCACCGTATCTAAAAGAGTTTTTACACTTAAAGCGGTTTCGCTTGCAATCGGAACATCAATTAAATTTTTTAAGTGAATTTCGAAAACTGCTCTTTGATTTGAGAATTTTGAATCCAGCAGCAACCATGCAAGTTTATAATTCGCCTCTGTTGGCGCCAGACTTGCTATGGTCGCTGCTGCGTCCCCTTCAATTTTTGTTTTTAGTACGCACATTTTTTGTGCGTCTGGAATTCTCGCAGAGCCAATCAATTGATGAAATAGCTCCTTGAAAGTTTTCCATTCTTCGTATTTCCCTGAAAACGACGGAATGTCTATTTTGGGAAGCACAAAAGGCAGATTTTCGCTTCTTGACGTGGAAGCTAGTTCATCATACATTTCATTAAGTGTATAGAACATATCTGCCAGCTCGTCGTCTTCATTATATTCGAGGTACTCGAAGAAAACTTCTTGAGCTTTGTTTTTTATTAGACGGACTTCGGACATTGGCTCATTACCTGTTGTTGGCGCCAGCATCAAATTAGTTTGTTATTAATTTGATGAATATTTGGAGCCCTGCGCGGCTCAATATATATAGAGTATGAGCCCTGCGCGGCTCAATAAAGATAGAGTATTTGTAGTTGCATTTACACATGCAAATTATCTTAAGTGCAGTTCGAGCTGTAGCAGCCAGCGTTATCAGCGCTATTCTTTGCCGCTCTCTTCGCATATTACCGCGCTCTCTTGTGCAGCGCTCTCTCTCTCTCTCTTACAAAGGGCGCTCGCTGATCCGCCGGCTGCTGCAGCTAATGAGTTTACACTCTAATATAGTTGAATATTTATCGTCGTTAGTTAAAGTTGGTTCGCATAACTCGAGCGTTCTAATTAAAGATTGTGCCATTGTTGAGAAGACTAAGCATTGGGCTTCTAGTTTTAATAAACTTTGTAGTGGACAATTAATAGTTATCGCACAGGTCTAGCAGATCGATCGGTCTAATTAATCTCGATGTTGAGAAGATTTAGCAGTTGGCTTCAAATCTTCGTGCAGTTATTTCGTGCATCGATCGTTAGTTACTATTCTCGTTGTGAAAGACTAAGCAAGTGGCCTCTAGTCTATAATATTCTAATAGATTAATACTAATTAATCAAATACATTTGTGAATAAACATTATAACTTTGTGAAATAAGTTTGTGTACTTATTTTAAATAAAGCTATCAAAAAGCTGATAGCGCAAACGCTGGTGACCCCGACGTGATTTCTTGTTTATTAAGTGCATTTAATAAACAACATCACAAACATAAACAAACAAAACATTTGTGATCAAACTAGTTGCAAATAAAAACAAGTGCATAAAACATTCAAAGACAAGTGCAAATCAAATCGCTTCTTAATCGCCGCTTAGTGTGCCTCTGCTTCGCTTTGAACTTTTGTGAACTTTTCGTGCGTCGGTACATAAGCAGCTGAGCGTGGGCGATATAAGCCGTTCGTTGTTGGTGCATTTGTCTTTTCTCCGCTTGGTGATAAATCCGCTACGCAATCGTCGTTTAGTGTGCGCCGCTGCTTTGCTTGAACTTTCGTGAACTTGTTTCGTATACATAAGCAGCTGTGCGCGCGCGATTAAGCACATAGAAACATTTTGCATTTTGTTTTTATCGGTAAATTTGTGCATTTGGCTGCAATTTTGTGCAAGCGTTCAGCCTAAATATGAACACAACAGTCGCGTCCAGTAAAAGTGTGCCTGCGCTTATTTCTTATTATAAGCGCAAGATTCAAGCTATTTATAGTGATCTACAGAGGCTTGACGAATTGTGGTCGGTGTCGGCTATAAGTTCTTGTGGTTCGTTTGAAATCAAGTCTAAATTAGAACAGCTCAGCGACACTGAAGCCTATTTCAAACGTCTGCATGAAGCTCTGGAACGTCTCAACTTCGATGAAATAAGCAGTGTACTGAGCAGAAACTTTCGGGATCTGAATATGTCACTGAAAATTCGGTTGAGAATGCAGCATGAAATGTTCGAATCATTTCCTTTATCGTCAATATTTCGGAATGTTGAGTCGGCAATTGATCGGTTGACAGTTGATGATGAGAAGCTCTTGGTGTCTGAAGCGCACATCATAGAGTCTGACAAGGATAATGCTAGTGCTGGAATTGGAACGGAAGATTGTGTAGTGGCACCCACAACCGATCCAGAATGCACCAAGGATGGCGTGACTGTGGCCAAAGCTAGTGAGCTGAAGAGCATGTCGCGTCTGGTGAAAACCCCCGAGGAGGGTGCCCAGGTGTCAACAATTTCTGCCAATTGTGACCAGACGATTGGCAAGGTCGTCAGTGAGTTTGCGAGCAGTGTGGAACGCGACGGCGTCATCCCCGTCAAGGCAAGTTTTGACCCGTATACCAGAGGCCTGGAGCTGCTGCAGCGCATCAGCACGGAGCTTCGTGATGTGGAGCAGGTGTACCAACCACAATTGGTCCAGCTTCAATCCCGGCTGGCCGAACAACATGCCAGCGAACGGCAGCATCTACCGAAGCAGATAGCCAACCAGACTGCAGAGTTGGTGCAGCTGCAACATCAGGCAGTAAATTTCGATCGGACGCTGCAGCTAACCGATAGCTACAGCAGGAATGAGCACGAATCGAAGATCCAGCTCCTAAAGTTACAGCACTGCCGCCAAAATCTGGATGCGGCAGAGAACGCCGCAAGTCATCACCATTACCACTCTGTTAATCAGTCGGTGCTCGTTTTTAATAAGTGGCGAGCACTTGTCTGCCAAACTGTGGTAACAATTAATTCTCCACTGTTAGATACAATTTCAGAAAATCCTGGTGATGCAGATGTGCTGACTCCGGCCACTTTTGTGATTGGCGGAGTTCCAGCAACAATTCTGGTACAGGACTTAACAACAGCATTGTTTCTTGGCGCTCTGAGGAGGTTCATCTCGACACTTGGCAAGCCTAGTCAGATTTGGTCTGACAATGCGACAAACTTCGTGGGAGCCAAAAACGAGCTAAAGGAATTGAGAAGTCTGGTTTTGAGCGATGCTCATGCTACTGCTGTTCACCAATTCTTCCTGGCGGACAACATTGAATGGCGTTTCATCCCCCCTCGGTCTCCACACTTTGGAGGACTATGGGAAGCAGCAGTGAAAACCGCCAAACATAATTTTTACCGCTGTGTTGGCCAATCGCTTCTCAACTTCGAGGAGTTGCGAACTCTTGTGTGCCAAATAGCAGCCATCATTAATTCTCGCCTTTTAGTTTCAACTTCAAAGAATCTTCGCGATGTAGATGTGCTGACTCCGGCCACTTTTGTGATTGGCGGAGTTCCAGCAACAATTCTGGAACCGGATCTAACGATCCTGGACTGCAACCGCTTGGATGGTTGGCGGCGAGAAATCCATATACAGCAATTCCTTTGGGCACGGTGGCGTGAGGAGTATCTCACACTCCTTCTACGGCGTGCTAATTGGAGAACTCCAGCTCGTTCGAGTCAACTGGATGATGCATTTCTCGTTAAGGACGAGAATCCGCCGACCATGAGCTTGCCACTAGCCAGAATACATGCTGTGATTCCGGGCAGAGATGGCATTGCTCGATTTGCTGACTTGATGACACCGAAAGGAATGATCAGGAGTGCCGTGAGCAAGATGTGTCTGCCGCCAATTGGATTTACTGTTGAAAGGGAGCCTTTCAACGGGGGGAGTATGTTGGCGCCAGCATCAAATTAGTTTGTTATTAATTTGATGAGCATTTGGAGCCCTGCGCGGCTCAATATATATAGAGTATGAGCCCTGCGCGGCTCAATAAAGATAGAGTATTTGTAGTTGCATTTACACATGCAAATTATCTTAAGTGCAGTTCGAGCTGTAGCAGCCAGCGTTATCAGCGCTATTCTTTGCCGCTCTCTTCGCATATTACCGCGCTCTCTTGTGCAGCGCTCTCTCTCTCTCTGCTGCAGCTAATGAGTTTACACTCTAATATAGTTGAATATTTATCGTCGTTAGTTAAAGTTGGTTCGCATAACTCGAGCGTGCTAATTAAAGATTGTGCCATTGTTGAGAAGACTAAGCATTGGGCTTCTAGTTTTAATAAACTTGATGGTGGACAATAAATAGTTATCGCACAGGTCTAGCAGATCGATCGGTCTAATTAATCTCGTTGTTGAGAAGACTTAGCAGTTGGCTTCAAATCTTCGTGCAGTTATTTCGTGCATCGATCGTTAGTTACTATTCTCGTTGTGAAAGACTAAGCAAGTGGCCTCTAGTCTATAATATTCTAATAGATTAATACTAATTAATCAAATACATTTGTGAATAAACATTATAACGTTGTGAAATAAGTTTGTGTACTTATTTTAAATAAAGCTGATAGCGCAAACACCTGTTTTAAATCTATTTAAAACTCCTTCATACTCGCTTAATATAAAGCGAAATTTTCGGCTAACCGAAAGTCCTATTTTCCCTTTGCTATTTTCTGTTTTATGGGAGTGGTCTGGCACTGGAGGTGCTATCTTTTTGATAGCCCCCTGAGGATTGGTTCCTGAGTTTATAAGGCTAAGCAGCGTTTCGCTTTTCTTAAAGCACTCTCTTACCTTATCTGCGTATTTTGTTTTAAAATACGAGCTGTTTTCCATGCTAGGTAAATGAGCTATCAATTTTTTATCGTTAGCTTCAAATACCTCAGCGATGCCTTCAGCTGTCTTCTTCCACTCCAGAATTTCCTCGTGACTGGCCGTCGATGCCTTTGCCGTCGCCTTGTTATAAAGATTTACCAGGGATTCTCCCAAAACCTCCTGTGATTTAACCAGCTCCTGTGCCATGATATTATTTTTAAATATTTTGTTTATTACAAAACTTTTTATTATTTTCACTTCGCGAATTTACTTTTATTTATTAATTAAACAAATTTTTATATTTATTTATTAATTTGTCACTTTTTCACGTGATCAAATCTAGGGGTCACCAATGTTTAATTCGAGAAGCACAATATATATCAAAGGCAAGCGGTGTCTCGCAAGAGCAAAATAATAACACGACGACGTTGTTGAAGGTTCGAACATAGACTGCTGCCGAATTGCTTCGGCAGGTTTATTGAAAACTTCTAAATTATCTTACAGATAGCTACAACTATTCTTATCCTACTTAGGAAATTATCTAGTTACATATTTACTGCTGCAAATGCGTCTAGACTCATTATCCTATCAGTTCGGAGAACTTTTATCGCGGATGGTTTTATTACGGACACAATGGGTGCCGCGTACGTGTCTTTTCACGTCTTTACATATCTTCGCGATAAGAAGCCTCCTTAGGTATCTTAACATTGTAAGATTG
>JAWNLR010000498.1:0-20119 GCA_035042205.1 Drosophila infuscata
TTTAAATGCATTATAGGTTTATCGTTTTTGGGGGCTGGAGTGGGCGTGGCCAGATCTTGGTAATATACCTTCTAAGTTTGGTAACTGTAGCTCTTGAATTGCGGGAAATACAGGCATTTATCGTTTTTTGTGGGCGGGAGTGGGCGTGGCGGTGTTCAATCTTAGTAATATACCTTCTAAGTTTGGTAACTGTAGCTCTTAAATTGCGGGAGATACATGCACTTATCGTTTTTTGTGGGCGGGAGTGGGCGTGGTCCAAAATTGTTTTTCCTTATTTATGAAGGGTGTTACTAGCAATATACCTTTAAAATTTGGTGACTTAAGTTATCATATTGCGTGAGATATATGGGTTTATCGATTTACACCAACAGGTGTATCGGTTTAGATAGGTGGAGTGGGCGTGGCCATCCAATTTTTTTATCGATCTTTGGGGGAGTTACCAGTAGGTTAGGTTAGGTAAGACGGCTGCGACCTGAAAAGGTCAGCACACATAGACCAATTTAATGGTCCCTGGTGATGCCGTGGATCTACGTCCTGCTCCGGGAAAAACCCATGGGTAAAAATTTGGATCAGTTAAACCAACCGGTCGCATTTATGTATTTTGCGATCTTGGTTGGTCTGATATGCGCCAGCTGCGTTAAGCTGGATAGGAAATGGCTTCCTAAGAAGGTGGACCGTCTTTTTGCTAGAGCTGGGCAGAGACAGAGGAAGTGTTCCGGAGATTCCACTTCCTCCTCGTCTCTGCAGCTCCTGCAGAAATCATTGAAAGGGATATTGAGCCTGCCGGCATGAGAGCCCGCTAGCCAGTGACCTGTAATTGCCCGGATCACGGCCGAACAATCACTGCGGTTTAGAAGGCACAGTTCTTTACTGCGCTTGCTGTTGTAATTTGGCCATGTTTGGCGAGCTATGCGACTGCAGTTGGCGTTGCGCCATTTATCGTTTGATCTGCATCTAGTGGACTCTTTAATCCTGAGCTTGCAGGTAGCTAGGGGCATGCTTACACCTTCCTTTTCAGTAAGGAGGGGTAGCAGAGTACCTTTCCTAGCTAGCTCATCAGCTATGCAGTTGCCTTCAATGTTGCTGTGCCCTGGCACCCATATTAGGCTGATAGCATGTTGCTCTGCCGTCTCTTGAAGAGATTTGCGGCAGCATGCTACTGTTGTCGAGTTCATTGACATTGCACCCAGGGATTTGATCGCCGCTTGGCTGTCAACATAGATGTTAACGTTGGAGGAGCTAATTTTTGACCTTTTCAGGCAATTCAGTGCTTCTTGTATGGCTATAACTTCAGCTTGGAACACACTGCAGTGTGCCGGGAGGCTGAAGGATAGCCGAGTGGTAAGCTGGGAGGAGTAGACGCCCCCGCCTACCTGGTTGTCGAGTTTGGACCCGTCTGTATAGAATTCCACGGTCGCTGAAGGACCGGGGGTTCTGTGTGCCCATTCTTCCCTTTGTGGGAAGAGGGTAGTGAAAGGTGTCGTGAGTTGGACTACTGGTGTGCAGTAGTCTGTTCTGATGGGTATGTCGTGTCTCCCAATCCGAATGGAGGCATGGCCTTTGTTTTGGTTATTCCACGATGTGGATTCCCTAAGTCTAACAGCTGTGAGAGTTGCCTGTTCAAGGCCTTCTACTTCTAAGCTTTGAATATCTAGGATGGCATCAAGTGTCTCATTTGGAGTGGAGCGAAGCGCTCCCGAGATGCACAGTTCAGCCATCCGCTGAACCTTAGTTAGTATCTTCATAGTGGTTTGCTTTTTAAGGCAAGGCCACCAAACTATGACCCCATATAGAAGAATGGGCCTAATAATTGATAGGTACATCCATCGGACAATATTAGGGGTCATACCCCATCTGAGTGTCAAACCTAAAAATTTGGCACTGGGTTTGAAGGAAAGGGCCGTATTATTTAGTCTTGGAGGGACAAGGGGAGGAATTTTATATTTCCTTGTGAAGAGCACAAGTTCGGTTTTCGTGGGGTTGACACTTAAACCGCAACTATTTGCCCAAGATGACAAGGTCTTTAATTTGCTTGTCATCAAGTCACATGGAGTTTGAAGGTACTTCCCTCTGAAGATGATTGCTACGTCATCCGCATAGGCGACCGTCTGACAGCCACCCCCCTCCATGTCGCGCAGCAGTTTATTTACTGTTAGGTTCCATAGGAGAGGTGATAGGACTTCCCCTTGGGGCGTTCCTCTACTGACGTATCTGGAAAGGGTAGACGATCCAAGTGTAGATGTCACAATCCTGCGTGTAAGCATTTGATTGATCAATCCCACTAAACCGGGGTCGACCTCCAGACTCGTCAGTGCTTCAGTTATCGCCTTTGGGATGACGTTGTTAAAAGCACCTTCGATATCGAGGAAAGCTTTTAAGGTGAATTCTTTTGAGAATAGAGATGATTCTATTTGCTTAACCACAGAATGAAGGGCAGTATCCGTGGATCTACCCTTCCTGTATGCGTGTTGTGAACCAGAGATTAAGTTCGGGTCTATAAAACTGTTTAGGTACAGACTAATAAGCCTTTCCAGAGTTTTAAGCAGAAAGGATGTTAGACTGATGGGTCTGAAATCCTTTGCATTAGTATGGGATGGTTTCCCTGCTTTGGGGATGAAGGTGATCTTTGATTTGAGCCAAGAAGGAGGAATTTGTCCAGTCTTGAAAATTTCACTAAAGATTGTGTGTAGCCAGTTAATGGCTAAATCGCCCGCTTTTTGTAGTTGAGCCGGGCATATATTATCGGGACCTGGGGATTTTAGCGGTTTGAAGCTATTAATCGCCCATCGTATATTTTCTTTGCTGAGGATAGGTGTCATTGAAACAACAGCACCTGACCCAGAGCAATCATTGGTTAAGGGTTGCTTAGAGCACCCTGGAAAATGGGTCCTAAGAAGGATATCTAAGGAGTCCTCACTTGAGTCAGACCAAGAGTTGTCGTCTCTCTTGAGATAACCCAAGATTGGATTTGTTTTGGATAGAACCTTCCTGAGCCTTGCGGCTTCGCTGGTTGAGTCTATCTCCGTACAGAATTCTCTCCACGATCTTCTTTTTGCCTGTCTGATGGCTTTTTTATATTCCGCCAGACTAGACTTATAGATAGACCAGTGTGAGTCTTCATTGCGCGCTTTTGCTGCGTTGAAAAGGGATCTGCAACTCTTCCGGAGGACACTGAGTTGAGATGACCACCATGGGGCTTTTTCCTAGACGTGGGCCTTGTAATGGGGCACGCTACTCTAAGGGCTTTATCACATGCCCTGGTGAAGGTATCTGTAAGCTTGTACAGGTTGTCTACAGAATTCTGACCTGTCAGCGGACTTTTGGGCAGAATGCGATTAAGTACGCGATTATACTTATCCCAGTTAGTTTTCCTCCTATTGAGGAAGTTTGCTGGTTTGGAGGAGTTGAGAAGCATCTTGAACTCAATGTACCTATGGTCGGAGAAGGAGTGGTCTTCTGAGACCCTCCATCCCGTCACCCGGTCACTGAGAAAGTTTGAGACTAAGGTGAGGTCTAAGACCTCTTTCCTGTTCTTAATAATAAAGGTTGGGTCATTGCCTACATTACTAATCTCTAAGTTCGAGCTTAAAATGAAGGACAAGAGTGACTCACCCCTTGGGTTTATATCCGTGCTCCCCCACTGTGTGTGGTGAGCGTTGGCGTCGCAGCCTATGATCAGGCCTATCTTCCTCGTCTCACACTCTTGGACAAGGGATTTGACCTTGTCGTCGGGAGGCTGGTCCGGGCTGTCGTGAGCCATATAGGACGACAGTAGCCTTATTGGGGCCGTGGATAGCTCCAGGCTTACTGCCGTGTTGTCGCAGTTGCTGAAATTGTTGAGCAGAAATATACTTAGATGTTTCTTAGCTAAAATGCAGGTTCTTGTTTTACCTTCGGTTTGAGCTCTGATGAGCTTATAATCCCTGTTGCTTAGTCCGCAAACCCTGTCTCCAACCATCCAGGGCTCTTGGACCAACGCAACATCGACTTCGCCTTTTGATAGGCGAAGCGTCAGGGCAGGCGGATGCTGCTTTACAGTGGTGAAGGTTAATTTGTAGAAGTCTTAGAGACATCTACAGCATTAACCTCCACCACCGTTCTCTCGCAGTCATCCTCTTCCGAGAAGGACAGCTCGTCCTGGTCGATTTCTCGACATAGTGCCTCGAGGCCTCGTGTCAGCGTAGAGTCGTCCGAGGTGTAGCCGGTTGATTCAGCGTCAACCTCTGGCACCACCATGGGGGGTTCCTTTCCGACTGGTTTGTCGGTGGACTCACCCCCAGTAGCTGCATCCGACTTATACACCTTTATAATGATTGATGATAAGCCTAGATTCAGCCGCCCTTTTGCAGCTTCAATTGGCGCTAGTGATTCCTTATTTAGGAGTATCACTGCCTGCCTCTTAAGGCCTTGCGTTTCCTCTACCTTTACTATCCTCCAGTCGTGGGTGGGTAGTGATGGGTTGCAGATTTGCAACATCTCGAGCACATCCTCTGGCTTCGCATTTACTGGTAGCCAGATCCGTGCTCTCGGTCTACTCGGGACCTCACTCCAGTCAACAGCGACTAGGTTGGCCCCTTCATACACCTCTCCAACGCTTGCTACTGCCGCCTTATATAATTTGACGGAGTGCTCGTTTTGACAGGCTATAACTTTTATGTTACCCTGGTACCACCCCGCATCTACGCAGTTTGGCGGTGGTCCTGGGGCATCGCGTATTTGCTGTAGGCAGCAGGTCATCAAGGCCCCCTCTACCACAGCCCATTGGTTTCTAGGAATCCTTCCCTCCGGGTTGCCTTTGTCGAGAATCCCTATGAGGATTCTTTCCTTGGCAATCTCGGCGAAGGAACGCCCTGGTTGGACCCTGGCTCTCTTGGCCACTGGTCCTGGTGTTTCTTGTGAGCGCTGCCTTTTTGTTTGGCTCTGCGCTGGTTTCGTGATGTTTATGTCGAAGGCAGGTAGTATTTTGTTTGCCCACTCCACCTTGTTCAGCCATTCTGCTGATGGTGGAGTTGTGCCCTTATACGCGCTCTGTCTTCTTAGAATGTTGGCTGCTTTCTTACGCTCAACATACGAGATTTTAGAAGCCTGGGTACTGGTGGAGGGTAGTTCTTCCTCCACGCCAGCTCCTCTTTGAGGTTTGGCTGCACTGATGGCGTGCCTCACCTCATTGGAACCGTGCGTGTTGGTCGCACTACCCGCCACTCCTGCCCCTCCGGCAAGACCGACCGGCTTGCTTGCCTTGTCTGGTCTAAAATTGCTTTGGCCAGGCTTAGGTGCCACTGCCGCCGCTTTGGTAGGATTTCTCCATTCCGGTTTTGGGAGAGTTCCGGACTCTGAAATTTTTAATTTATTCGGTTCCATATTTGGTCCCACGAGTTGCGGAGAAAGGAAGGTCCGCCTGCACAGAGATCCGCGATGTGCAGGTAAGGCTAGTTAATATCGGAGGTCGCCAGGTATCCGATATGCTCCGTAAGCGACTGGGCTATTTTTCGGGCCCCCAGCCAGGCTGACTTTCGGCACGGGTCGCATACACCTTAGTCCGGCCCTACCTCAACCATGATAAGCTCCTTAGCCAATGACATGCCTATATGAAGAGCAGGTCAGAGGTTCAGGTAGCAGATCTTGGCTAGCATCAGTCTGTTCAGACCACTGAGATGCTATTTCCAGTCGGCACCCTCGTGGAGGGTTCAGTTGAGGAAATTTTGAGCATAATATATCTTCTTTTCCAGACATCAACATTGTCGATAATCGTTTGTATAAACGCGTCGAGCATGCATTAGGTGATCCCGATCAAGAAAAACGGTCGTGGAAATTATGGGTGCCCAGTCAGTTGCGCCCAAGTGTCCTAAAGCAAGCCCATGATAGTCTAGTGTCTTCGCATGGGGGCATTCAGAAAACCTTGGAGAGGATACGTCGAAATTTGTTTTGGCCTGGTCTCGCAGCGGATGTACGTGAGTACGTTCGGAATTGTGACGTTTGTAAATCTACAAAGGCTCCAAATTACAGTCTTCGTCCTCCCATGGGAGAACATTGTCCATCAGTCCGACCATTCCAACGATTGTTTATTGATTTGCTAGGTCCGTATCCACGAAGCAAACAAGGACACATAGGCTTATTGATTGTTCTCGATCACTTTAGCAAATTTCATTGGGTGTACCCTCTTAAGAAATTCACTACGGCAAAAATTCTTGAATTTCTTGTTGATCAGATTTTTAATTGTTACGGTGTGCCAGAAACTATAATCAGTGATAATGGTTCGCAGTTCAAGGCAAGTACCTTCAATGCATTATTGACAACACTGGGAACCTCACCAACAACCGTATTATACCAGCAACTTGGTGACTGTACACCATTAAAGCATTGTGAGAGATATGTCGGAATTTACTGCTATCTGAAAATCTAAATGTATCGATAATTCAGAAACTGAGGCAGTTATCGATAAAATATTCGTAAACTTGATCTGCGCCTGGTATACGAGATCATTATATTCCAAATTTGAAGTCTCTAGCTCTTATAGTCATCTGAGATCCGCTTGTTTTCATACAAGACGGACAGACGAGACAGACTAGACGGACAGGGCTAGATTCGACTCAGGCTATTGATCCTGATCAAGAATATTGATATACTTTATGGGGTCGGAGATGCTTCCTTCTGCCTGTTACATACATTTGCACAAAACCATTATACCCTTTTTACCCGATTTTTAATGGGTTCAGGGTATAAAAAGACCATAACTACACGCAATTTCACGGTATACCAGGGGTGGGAACTAACTCCGTTTAATTTCAGATGATCGTTCTTGTGGGAAACTGGAAGCTTTAGCCATTTAGCCGTGGCCAACCTGCATACACGGGAACGTGTGTATGTGCATGGCCGTGGTATATGCGCCCTTCACAGCAACTGTCGATCAGGCGGAAATCCGTCCCCGATGCAGTTGCGACGAATTCGCTCTCTTTCGTCCTCTCCCTGTCTAGCGCAGGCATTCAGCTTTTTGAGCGTGTCTGACACGCATGTCCATGAGGAGGATATGCACCGTTGGTGTGGGAAGGTGCGCGTGCAATACTGCCATCTATGCTCACACCAGCGGTAGACAATGGTTGGCGCCAGCAAATGGCAGGGGAAAATTACCAGAAAATTATCATGCCACCTCGGTACAGTCCCGACAAAAGGTCACTATATAAGTAGCGTCGCAGCACGGCGCGAGGCATTGCATTGCTGAAGTGGGCAGTGAAGTCAAGCTGTGTAGAAGCAGAAGGAGTGCAGCGCAAGTCAACAGAGAAAGTGAACACAAGTGAAACCAAAACCACACAGCAGCAGCAAAGTGAAAGTGAAGCATCGGCATTTGAGAGATACATCGCATCACTCAATTCACACAGATCGCACAGGACTTTACTGCGCTTGCTGTTGTAGTTTGGCCATGTTTGGCGGGCAATGCGACTGCCGTTGGCGTTGCGCCATTTATCGTTTGATCTGCATCTAGTGGACTCTTTTATCCTGAGCTTGCAGGTAGCTAGGGGCATGCTTACACCTTCCTTTTCAGTAAGGAGGGGTAGCAGAGTACCTTTCCTAGCTAGCTCATCAGCTATGCAGTTGCCTTCAATGTTGCTGTGCCCTGGCACCCATATTAGGCTGATAGCATGCTGCTCTGCCATCTCTTGAAGAGATTTGCGGCAGCATGCTACTGTTGTCGAGTTCATTGACATTGCACCCAGGGATTTGATCGCCGCTTGGCTGTCAACATAGATGTTAACGTTGGAGGAGCTAATTTTTGACCTTTTCAGGCAATTCAGTGCTTCTTGTATGGCTATAACTTCAGCTTGGAACACACTGCAGTGTGCCGGAAGGCTGAAGGATAGCCGAGTGGTAAGCTGGGAGGAGTAGACGCCCCCGCCTACCTGATTGTCGAGTTTGGACCCGTCTGTATAGAATTCTACGGTCGCTGAAGGACCGGGGGTTCCGTGTGCCCATTCTTCCCTTTGTGGGAAGAGGGTAGTAAAAGGTGTCGTGAGTTGGACTACTGGTGTGCAGTAGTCTGTTCTGATGGGTATGTCGTGTCTCCCAATCAGAATGGAGGCATGGCCTTTGTTTTGGTTATTCCACGATGTGGATTCCCTAAGTCTAACAGCTGTGAGAGTTGCCTGTTCAAGGCCTTCTACTTCTAAGCTTTGAATATCTAGGATGGCATCAAGTGTCTCATTTGGAGTGGAGCGAAGCGCTCCCGAGATGCACAGTTCAGCCATCCGCTGAACCTTAGTTAGTATCTTCATAGTGGTTTGCTTTTTAAGGCAAGGCCACCAAACTATAACCCCATATAAAAGAATGGGCCTAATAATTGATAGGTACATCCATCGGACAATATTAGGGGTCATACCCCATCTGAGTCCTATGGATTTCCTACAGGTGAAAAGGGCTACTGTAGCTTTCTGAGCCCTTGTCTGGGTGTTTAGGTTCCAGTCCAATTTCCTGTCCAGTGTCAAACCTAAAATTTGGCACTGGGTTTGAAGGAAAGGGCCGTATTATTTAGTCTTGGAGGGACAAGGGGAGGAATTTTATATTTCCTTGTGAAGAGCACAAGTTCGGTTTTCGTGGGGTTGACACTTAAACCGCAACTATTTGCCCAAGATGACAAGGTCTTTAATTTGCTTGTCATCAAGTCACATAAAGTTTGAGGGTACTTTCCTCTGAAGATGATTGCTACGTCATCCGCATAGGCGACCGTCTGACAGCCACCCCCCTCCATGTCGCGCAGCAGTTTATTTACTGTTAGGTTCCATAGGAGAGGTGATAGGACTCCCCCTTGGGGCGTTCCTCTACTGACGTATCTGGAAAGGGTAGACGATCCAAGTGTAGATGTCACAATCCTGCGTGTAAGCATTTGATTGATCAATCCCACTAAACCGGGGTCGACCTCCAGACTCGTCAGTGCTTCAGTTATCGCCTCTGGGATGACGTTGTTAAAAGCACCTTCGATGTCGAGGAAAGCTATTAAGGTGAATTCTTTGAGAATAGGATGATTCTATTTGCTTGACTACCAGAATGAAGGGCAGTATCCGTGGATCTACCCTTCCTGTATGCGTGTTGTGAACCAGAGATTAAGTTCGGGTCTATAAAACTGTTTAGGTACAGACTAATAAGCCTTTCCAGAGTTTTAAGCAGAAAGGATGTTAGACTGATGGGTCTGAAATCCTTTGCATTAGTATGGGATGGTTTCCCTGCTTTGGGGATGAAGGTGATCTTTGATTTAAGCCAAGAAGGAGGAATTTGTCCAGTCTTGAAAATTTCACCAAAGATCGTGTGTAGCCAGTTAATGGCTAAATCGCCCGCTTTTTGTAGTTGAGCCGGGCATATATTATCGGGACCTGGGGATTTTAGCGGTTTGAAGCTATTAATCGCCCATCGTATATTTTCTTTGCTGAGGATAGGTGTCATTGAAACAACAGCACCTGACCCAGAGCAATCATTGGTTAAGGGTTGCTTAGAGCACCCTGGAAAATGGGTCCTAAGAAGGATATCTAAGGAGTCCTCACTTGAGTCAGACCAAGAGTTGTCGTCTCTCTTGAGATAACCCAAGATTGGATTTGTTTTGGATAGAACCTTCCTGAGCCTTGCGGCTTCGCTGGTTGAGTCTATCTCCGTACAGAATTCTTCACGATCTTCTTTTTGCCTGTCTGATGGCTTTTTTATATTCCGCCAGACTAGACTATGTGCTGCAGCCTTTTGCTGCGTTGAAAAGGGATCTGCAACTCTTCCGGAGGACACTGAGTTGAGATGACCACCATGGGGGCTTTTTCCTAGACGTGGGCCTTGTAATGGGGCACGCTACTCTAAGGGCTTTATCACATGCCCTGGTGAAGGTATCTGTAAGCTTGTACAGGTTGTCTACAGAATTCTGACCTGTCAGCGGACTTTTGGGCAGAATGCGATTAAGTACGCGATTATACTTATCCCAGTTAGTTTTCCTCCTATTGAGGAAGTTTGCTGGTTTGGAGGAGTTGAGAAGCATCCTGAACTCAATGTACCTATGGTCGGAGAAGGAGTGGTCTTCTGAGACCCTCCATCCCGTCACCCGGTCACTGAGAAAGTTTGAGACTAAGGTGAGGTCTAAGACCTCTTTCCTGTTCTTAATAATAAAGGTTGGGTCATTGCCTACATTACTAATCTCTAAGTTCGAGCTTAAAATGAAGGACAAGAGTGACTCACCCCTTGGGTTTATATCCGTGCTCCCCCACTGTGTGTGGTGAGCGTTGGCGTCGCAGCCTATGATCAGGCCTATCTTCCTCGTCTCACACTCTTGGACAAGGGATTTGACCTTGTCGTCGGGAGGCTGGTCCGGGCTGTCGTGAGCCATATAGGACGACAGTAGCCTTATTGGGGCCGTGGATAGCTCCAGGCTTACTGCCGTGTTGTCGCAGTTGCTGAAATTGTTGAGCAGAAATATACTTAGATGTTTCTTAGCTAAAATGCAGGTTCTTGTTTTACCTTCGGTTTGAGCTCTGATGAGCTTATAATCCCTGTTGCTTAGTCCGCAAACCCTGTCTCCAACCATCCAGGGCTCTTGGACCAACGCAACATCGACTTCGCCTTTTGATAGGCGAAGCGTAAGGGCAGCGGATGCTGCTTTACAGTGGTGAAGGTTAATTTGTAGAAGTCTTAGAGACATCTACAGCATTAACCTCCACCACCGTTCTCTCGCAGTCATCCTCTTCCGAGAAGGACAGCTCGTCCTGGTCGATTTCTCGACATAGTGCCTCGAGGCCTCGTGTCAGCGTAGAGTCGTCCGAGGTGTAGCCGGTTGATTCAGCGTCAACCTCTGGCACCACCATGGGGGGTTCCTTTCCGACTGGTTTGTCGGTGGACTCACCCCCAGTAGCTGCATCCGACTTATACACCTTTATATTGATTGATGATAAGCCTAGACTCAGCCGCCCTTTTGCAGCTTCAATTGGCGCTAGTGATTCCTTATTTAGGAGTATCACTGCCTGCCTCTTAAGGCCTTGCGTTTCCTCTACCTTTACTATCCTCCAGTCGTGGGGGGTGTGGGTGCAGATTTGCAACATCTCGAGCACATCCTCTGGCTTCGCAGTTACTGGTAGCCAGATCCGTGCTCTCGGTCTACTCGGGACCTCACTCCAGTCAACAGCGACTAGGTTGGCCCCTTCATACACCTCTCCAACGCTTGCTACTGCCGCCTTATATAATTTGACGGAGTGCTCGTTTTGACAGGCTATAACTTTTATGTTACCCTGGTACCACCCGGCATCTACGCAGTTTGGCGGTGGTCCTGGGGCATCGCGTATTTGCTGTAGGCAGCAGGTCATCAAAGCCCCCTCTACCACAGCCCATTGGTTTCTAGGAATCCTTCCCTCCGGGTTGCCTCTGTCGAGAATCCCTATGAGGATTCTTTCCTTGGCAATCTCGGCGAAGGAACGCCCTGGTTGGACCCTGGCTCTCTTGGCCACTGGTCCTGGTGTTTCTTGTGAGCGCTGCCTTTTTGTCTGGCTCTGCGCTGGTTTCGTGATGTTAATGTCGAAGGCAGGTAGTATTTTGTTTGCCCACTCCACCTTGTTCAGCCATTCTGCTGATGGTGGAGTTGTGCCCTTATACGCGCTCTGTCTTCTTAGAATGTTGGCTGCTTTCTTACGCTCAACATACGATATTTTAGAAGCCTGGGTACTGGTGGAGGGTAGTTCTTCCTCCACGCCAGCTCCTCTTTGAGGTTTGGCTGCACTGATGGCGTGCCTCACCTCATTGGAACCGTGCGTGTTGGTCGCACTACCCGCCACTCCTGCCCCTCCGGCAAGACCGACCGGCTTGCTTGCCTTGTCTGGTCTAAAATTGCTTTGGCCAGGCTTAGGTGCCACTGCCGCCGCTTTGGTAGGATTTCTCCATTCCGGTTTTGGGAGAGTTCCGGACTCTGAAATTTTTAAATTGTTCGGTTCCATATTTGGTCCCACGAGTTGCGGAGAAAGAAGGTCCGCCTGCACAGAGATCCGCGATGTGCAGGTAAGGCTAGTTAATATCGGAGGTCGCCAGGTATCCGATATGCTCCGTAAGCGACTGGGCTATTTTTCGGGCCCCCAGCCAGGCTGACTTTCGGCACGGGTCGCATACACCTTAGTCCGGCCCTACCTCAACCATGATAAGCTCCTTAGCCAATGACATGCCTATATGAAGAGCAGGTCAGAGGTTCAGGTAGCAGATCTTGGCTAGCATCAGTCTGTTCAGACCACTGAGATGCTATTTCCAGTCGGCACCCTCGTGGAGGGTTCAGTTGAGGAAATATTGCCGACCTGAGTTACCAGTAACATACCTGCAAAATTTTGCGACTCTAGCTTGCAAATTACGGCAGATATGCGCATTTTAAATTTCTAGGGACGAAGTTCCTGGGGGCGGCGGATGTGGGCGTGGTCCAAAAATTGGTATGCCAATCTTTGGAGGAGGTTACCAGCAAATTACCTTCCAAGTTTGGTTACTCTATCTTTAAAATGTTCGGAGATATACGGAGTTATCGACTTACAATCGGAATTGTCAATTATAGGCGCAGGTGTGGGCGTGGCACCACAAATTTGTTATCGGTTCTTAAAGGCGACTACCAGTAATATACCTACCAAATTTGACGTTCCCTTCTAAAAAACTGCGGAAGATATAGCCATTTTTAAATTTTTGGGGCGGTGGTAATATGGGTGTCGGATATGGGCGTGGCTCATGCCGATCTTTCAAGGACCTCGCCAACAACCTACCAACCAGGGGGTGTACTATCTCCGCTACTCTGGAGTCTGTTAGTAGACGAACTGCTTAACAGACTTACCACCAGAGGTATCCAATGTCAAGGCTATGCCGATGATATTGTAATAATAGCGAGAGGCAAATTCGAGGAGACACTCTGCGATATAGTCCAGACAGGGTTAAAAATAACGAGTGACTGGTGTATGGAGGTTGGACTCAACCTAAACCCTACAAAAACAGTCATAGTCCCCTTTACTAGACGGTATAAACTGCAGAGGATGAAGCAAATACGGCTCTCAGGATGCCTATTAGAAACCAGTAGGGAAGTTAAGTACCTAGGGGTCACATTTGACAGCAAGCTAAACTTTGGCACCCATGTAGAAAACACGGTATCGAAGTGCTCTAGAGCACTCTATACAGTGCGAGTATAGCCGGAAAGTCATGGGGTACATCACCAAAGATTATGCGATGGCTATACACAATGGTAGTAAGGCCCATGCTGACCTATGGGGTAACAGCATGGGGTGATAGAGCGCGGCTTATCACCGTGAAAAGAGAGCTGCAGAAACTGCAGAGACTGGCCTGCGTATGCATGACAGGGGCAATGCGCACCTGTCCAACAATGGCCTTGGAAGCCTTAATGGAGATAACAACACTCCACCACACAATAAGGCTCCAACAGAAAGCTACACTTTAAGGATGTCAGCGGAAGGAGTTGGAGGCTACCACATCCTTAGCCAAAAAGATGCCCAACGACTTTCAGATGAACTTCCCCTATTGGCTCAACCTAGGGATGAAATGGCAGCCGAATACATATTCGAGCGTAATTTCAAAGTTCAGATGAGTAGTAAAAAGGAATGGACGTCACTGGATGACATCCATCCTATGAAACCGCACACCATAAAATGGTACACCGACGGATCACTCACCAACCAGGGCACGGGCCTAGGAGTGGTGGGCCCTCGGATATCCTATCATGAATCCCTAGGAACGCAAACCAGCATATTCCAAGCTGAAGTGTGTGCGATAGGAAGGTGTGCGGATTTTAACCTGGTGCGCAACTATCGGAATACGGATATATCCATCCTATCCGACAGTCAAGCAGCGTTAAACGCTATTAGTGGGACGAAAATCACCCTAGGTCCTAGAAGCACGTTCCAGACTTGACCGACTCGGGGCAATTAATAGGCTCACCCTAAGATGGGTCCCGGGACACACGGACATAGTTGGGAACGAACTGGCCGACAGGCAAGCAAGATTGGGGGCGGAGAGACCCTTAGTGGGGCCTGAACCGTATTGTGGCATCGGAAGGCACACGATACGGCAGGAGCTCAGAAAAGAAGAAAGACAGAGGAGGCAATGGAGCTGGGCAGAGGCACCAGGACTCCGACAAGCCAATGTTTACTGGGTGGCTACAATCAGAAGCGATTTAAGCAGATTATAGCCATGAGCAAAAACAATCTTAGAATACTCACCGGTCTACTGACGGGACACTGTAGACTAAGAAGTCACCTAGCCAAGCTGGGTATAATTAGTAGCGGACTCTGCAGGTTTTGTGAAAGCGAGGAGGAATCCTCAATGCACATTCTAGCAGAGTGTGTAGCCCTATCAAGGAAAAGAAGCAACATCCTAGGGATGCATGTCATGATGAGCAATGACATAGTGGCCCTCAACCCAATAAAAATTCTAGCATTCGTGCAAGAGCTTGGGTTGATGGAGGAGCTTTAAAGCCCAGAAGGGGGCACAATATATCTAACAGGTCGCTGTGCACACACACCCCCAACCTAATAATAACCTACCAACCAAAATTGGTGACTGTATCCATTAAATCGTGAGAGATATGTGGAATTTATTGCTATCGGAAATCTAAATGTATCGATAATTCAGAAACTGAGGCAGTTATCGATAAAATATTCAAACTTGATCTGCGCCTGGTATACGAGATCTTATATTCCAAATTTGAAGTCTCTAGCTCTTATAGGCTCTGAGATCCGCGTGTTCATACAGACGGACAGACGGTCAGACGGACAGACGGACAGACAGACGGACAGGGCTATATCGACTCGGCTATTGATCCTGATCAAGAATATATATATTTTATGGGGTCGGAGATGCTTCCTTCTGTCTGTTACATACATTTGCACAAAACCATTATACCCTTTTTACCCATTTTGAATGGGTTCAGGGTATAAAAACGATGATAGCGCAATTTACAGGGGATAGCCAAAGGCGGTGGGATGAGGCACTACCCGAGCTGACACTGGCTGTCAACACCAGCGTCTCAAGCTCCACAGGGTACAGCGCTGCCTTCATCACACAAGGTCGAGAGCCGGGGCTACCAAAGGCGCTGTTCGACGAAGTAACAGTCGGAACAGGCCAAGTAGCTCAAACGCCAGCAGAAAAAGAAAATCGTCTTAAAGACATTTTCGAAATCGTGCGGCGTAGTCTGGAGAAGGCGGCTCAGGACCAAGCCAGGCACTATAACTTGCGACGCAGACCGTGGAGATCGAAAATCGGAGACAAGGTTTAGTCGAAGCTACACCACCTGTCAAATGCTGCTGAAGGCTTCGCAGCAAAGCTGGCGCCGAGATACGGAGGCCCGTATCAAATTGTGGACTTTCCATCACCGGTGATCTGCAAGTTGAAAAGCCTCGCGGACAAGCGGATAAGGACAGCGCACATAGGCGACCTGAAGCCGCACAGCGACCAGATTGAGACAGGTGAGTTAGCCAAACAATAGAGAAAAATATATAAAAGAATAATAGCTCTGAAACCAAAAACAAAATTTTTTTTTTGGAAGAATGCATAAAAGACTTCAAAATTTTTTTTTTCGGTCAATTAAAAAAAAGGGGGAAAATAAATAGGCCTCGAAGCCCAGGCTATTTATAATTGCATTTAAGACAAAATAACTAAAACAGAGCCCAGGCTATTTATAATTGCGTTTAATACAAAATAACTAAAACAGAGCCCAGGCTATTTATAATTGTGTTTAATACAAAATAACTAAAACAGAGCCCAGGCTACTTATAATTGCGTTTAACACAAAATAACTAAAACAGAGCCCAGGCTATTTATAATGCATTTAATACAAGATAAAGAAAAACAGAGCCCTGAACCGGCCCAGCCCAAACAACAACAGAACAGCACGGCGAAATGAGCAAAAGTTCACGCGATCGGCAATGCACCCGAGAGCGGGAGAAAGGGCCATCGAGAAAGCACGACCATGACCCATTCTCGAACGCGCTGAATACGGAACCAGAGTTCAACGGACGACCGAAGAGTTCAACGGCCAGCTCAAACGCATTGCACAACACCATTGGCCAGCCACACACACACACACACACACACACACACACATTAGTCCCAATGCACGCATGCAGAACACACGTTTGGCGCTCTCACGTTTGGCGCGGGAGCACGAACGCTGGAGAGCGTAACAACACATGCGCGACACCATTGGCCGAACACACACACACACACACGGGTGCCGATGTCAGCTCTCACGTTTAGCGCGAGTACGCGAACGCTGAGAGCGCAACAAACGAAATGCACTTCGGAGCGGGCATTTGTTGGAGTGCACTGTTGGCTCTCTCACGTTTAGCGCGGGTGCGCGAACGTGGGAGAGAATGACAACAATAAAGTGCACTTTGGACCAACAAATGCCGAACGCACCGATGTCAGCTCTCACGTTCAGCGCGAGTGCGCGAACGCTGAGAGCACAACAATAACAAAACGCATTTCGAGCGGACATTTGTTGGAGTGTACTGGTGGCTCTCTCACGTTTAGCGCGGGTGCGCGAACGTGGGAGAGTATGACAACCATAAAGTGCACTTTGGACCAACAGATGCCGAACGCACCGATGCCCGCTCTCACGTTTAGCGCGAGTGCGCGAACGCTGAGAGCACAACAACAAAATGTGTGTTGAAACAATGCCGAGGGAACCGTCGTCGGCTCTCTCTCACGTTTAGCGAGGGTACGCGAACGCTGGGAGCATAACGACAACAACAAAATGTGTGTTGAAACCTATGCCGAATGTACTGCTGTTGGCTCGCTCCCGTTTAGAGCGAGTGCACGAACGCTGGAGAGAACGACAGCAACAAAATGCATCGTGAGCGAGCATTTGCCAAAGTGCACTGTTGCCGAATTTCGACGGTTAACGCGGGAGCGTGACCGATCGAAGAGGTTGACAACAACAGAGTGCACTTTGGACTAACAAGTGTCGAATGCACCGAGGTTGGCTCTCACGTTTAGCGCGAGGGCGCGAACGGTGGAGAGCGCAACAACAACAAGATGCATTTTAACGGACATTTGCAAGAGTGCATTGTTGCCGAATCGCGACGGTTAGCACGGGTGCGTGACCGATCGAAGACATGACAACAACAAATAAGGTGTTGCACTAAATGTATGCATGCCGAGTACACCGGGATTGCCTCTCTCTCACGTCTAGCGCGGGTGCGCGGACGAGGCAGAGGAGAGCCATAACGTTGGCAATTCCGGACAGAGGCATGCACACGAAGGGCATGCTGTGATCCCACACTCTCACACGAAGCAAAAAGAGAGATGCGTAAGCCATGAGGGCAACAACAGCGTGGATACTTCGCTGGGGACCACGGGAGGGAAGGGTGAGACACTCATATGAACACACGTGTGCGCGAAGTTAATCTCTGAGATTAAGTGCACACGTGTGGGCATTAGAACTCGGGGAAAGAGTTCGGGTGTCAAACGCACACATACACCCACACCCACATACCCCCAAAAAGTATAAAAGGCGCGGTCAGGCATGCGCGCAGCCTCAGAACTTTTGAAGAAAACAACGAGACAAGCACATCATAATGGATAACACAACGAAGGTCACCAAACACGTGGGCACTGGCTCGTCGACAACTGGCCGCCGCGCGTCATACCCGGGTCCCTGCGCGAATCCCAGCGATGCTGGATGCGGGAAGTGTCGTCAGACGAGGAGCCGGAATGGAGACCGGTGGAGTCCCCACCACCACCACCACCAGCATGGCGACGACCAACACTGGGCCGACAGGCGTCGTGCCCAGCAGCGACACTAGAACCACCCCGGCCAAACCTCAAAAGGCAGCTCTCGGCGCCTGAGGACGAAAGCCGGTGGGAGGAGGTGCCGCCAACGGTTTGCCCACCACTGGTGCGGGAAGCCGTGGATGGACGTCCGGGAACCAGTCGCCGCGCCGCCACGATAGTGTGGTGCGATGGAGACCGATATAGGGTCAAGACGTCGCCTTGGGGATCCAGGCAAATGTAACAACAAAAAAAAAACAAGATAGAACGTTGCAGTCGGACGTAACCGACAGCGAAATACTATTATACCTTAATTTGTGTACAGTTAAGAAATACCTGAATTGCGGGGGATATGGGCGCTTATCGGTTTTGGGGGCTGGAGTGGGCGTGGCCCAAAAAATTTTGGAGTTCGATCTTAGTAATCTACCTTCTAAGTTTGGTAACTGTAGCTCTTAAATTGCGGGAGATACAGGCATTTATCGTTTTTTGTGGGCGGGAATGGGCGTGGTCCAAAATTTTTTTACACATTTATGAAGGGTGTTACTAGCAATATACTTTTAAAATTTGGTGACTTAAGTTTTCAAATTGCGTGAGATATATGGGTTTATCGATTTACACCAACAGGTGTATCGGTTTAGGTAGGTGGAGTGGGCGTGGCCATCCAATTTTTTTATCGATCGTTGGGGGAGTTACCAGTAACATACCTGCAAAATTTTGCGACTCTAGCTTGCAAATTACGGCAGATATGCGCATTTTAAATTTCTAGGGACGAAGTTCCTGGGGGGCGGCGGATGTGGGCGTGGTCCAAAAATTGGTATGCCAATCTTTAAAGGAGGTTACCAGCAAATTACCTTCCAAGTTTGGTTACTCTATCTTTAAAATGTTCGGATATATACGGAGTTATCGATTTACAATCGGAATTGTCGATTATTGGCGCAGGTGTGGGCGTGGCACCACAAATTTATTATCGGTTCTTAAAGGCGACTACCAGTAATATACCTACCAAATTTGACGTTCCCTACTCAAAAACTGCGGAAGATATAAACATTTGAAAATTTTAGGGGCGGGGGTGATGTGGGCGTCGGAGGTGGGCGTGGCACATGCCAATCTTTCAAGGACCTCGCCAACAACCTACCAACCAAAATTGGTGACTGTATTCATTAAATTGTAAGAGATATGTGGATTTATCGATTTGCTAAAATCGATTTTCGCGATTTTCTAGCTCCCTAGTGGACGTAGGTCCAAACCCAAGACACTTTAACTTTTGAGAGTACTTTCCAATATACGTTCCAAGTTTCAAGTCTCTATCTCAAAGGGTGTCGGAGGAACGCGCGTTCATACGGACGGACATACGGACAGACGGACGGACGGGCAGACGGACAGACGGACAGACAGCATGACGGACATTGCACAAAACCAATATACTATTATACCTTTTTGGTATAATAGTATAATTATACCTTTTTGGTATAATAGTATAAAAACTCAATATAATAAAAGAAAAAAAATAATAATATATACAATGAAACTAAAAGAAAAGATCAGAGCATGACACAATTTCACGAGTGACCAGGGGGGAAAAGTAACACCGTTTCATTTCAGACGAGCGTCCGGCGGAAAGCTGGAAGCTTCCCACTGCCGAAGAAAGGGGGGAGTGTGAGGAGCCATAATTTATGCGCCCCTCACAGCAACTGTCGATCAGGCGGAAATCCGGCCCCGATGCAGTTGCGGCGAATTCGCTCTCTTTCGCCCTCTCACTTTCTAGCGCAGGTAGTCAGCCATTTGAGCGTGTCTGACACACATATCCAGGAGGATATGCACCGTTGATGTGGGAGCAGTATTCCGGGTGCAATACTGCCATCTATGCTCACACCAGCGGCAGACAATGGTTGGCGCCAGCAAATGGCAGTGGAAAGTTACCAAAAATCACGCCACCACAAAACATCACGCCACCCGGGTACAGTCCCGACAAAATCACCGGCTGGCCTATATAAGGAGCGCCGCAGCACGGCGCGAGGCATTGCATTGGAGACAGTCAAAAGCTAAGAGTGTGAATCTTACAGTCAGTGAAACTACCGAGTGAAGCTACCAAGTGAAAGAACAATCAAGAAGCTAAGTGAGAAGCAACCGGAGTGCAGCGCAAGCTAACTTAAGAAAGTGAACACGTGAAAGTCAACAACACACAACAACCGCAAAAGAAAAGTGAAGTCTCGGCAATTGAGCGAGGCAGTGCAGCAATCAATACACACAGATCGCGCAGGACACTGAGGTCCTGAAATTGGTGACAAATCAAAAGCCTTGCCACGCGAGAATTTAGTCCCGGCAGAGCCGGACAAATTTAAGCGAACAGGCGATTGTGACAGAACCA